>WSTY01001099.1:0-12282 GCA_019633465.1 Tulasnella sp. 417
TGGTCGCTGCAAGTGAGAAGAGGCTGTTCAGTCCTCCGCCAGTTGGTTCTTCTGCTCCTCAAGACGATGTGCCCATGGAAGAGGACGAGACAGACGAGTCTTTCGCTCACGTTGGTATTGTCACCGGAGGAGATGGGAAGAAGAGAGTTACGATCTGCAGCCCGGAGGATGATGAGGAAGACGAGAGGGACCAAGCCATGCCTGGAGGTTTCTTCAGTGGACCATCTACATCCAAGCCTGCCACTCCTCGGCCCTCAAAGCAGGTCAAAGTTGTCAACCCAACACCGGCCGAGAAGAGGAAGCTAAACCAAGCCAAGGCCAAGCGGAGGTCAAGTGCTGCCAGGGCTAGTATGGGCCGGGCTAGCATCGTCGGCGCAGCAGCTGTCAAGCAAGCTGCTCCTCCGCCTCCGAAGGCCGGGGGCAAGTTTGGGTTCTTGAAGTCTGGCGCCAAGTTGGTCAAGAGTCTTTGGGGCGGATCCAAAGCCACCACGGCGGCCAAGCCTGCTCCCGCAGCCCCCGCCGCCGCGAAAGAGAAGTCGAGGGTTTGGGGCTATGGCGGAGGAGCCGCCGCTGATAAGGGAAAGGCCAAGGCTAGTGTAGCAACCGCTGCGTCCACTACAACGCACGCCAAGCCTCCGTCTGCAGCAGGTACCACATCGACAACCGCAGTGCAGAAGTTGACGTCCACCGCTCTGGCTGTGCCTACGACCGTTCCTTCCGACTCAGTGGCATCAAAGACAACAACAGCTACAGGCGCCAGGACATCAAACCCTGGCCTCGCACCCAAACCGAATGGAGTACTACCTAAGAGGAGAATCGTCTCAGCTGGTTCGTCCGCCAATGCGAGGAAGTCGTCTTCCGCTAGCACTGCTGGCATCGGCCTCCGGAGCATTACTACTGCTCGACCCTCCGTCCCACCACCGATGGGTGTGTCGCCAGTCGGCGGTCGAACTCGCCCTTCCTCTTTGGCAGCTGGCAAGGCAGCCACCGCAACTTCCAACCCGGCCCGAAATTCTTCAGCAGCACCAGCAGGCAAGAAAGCAGTCGCTCCACCGACTACGAGCGCCGCAGGTTCGAACTTTGGATTTGACCTTGATCGTGCACGGTCGCCTCCAGGAGCGGGAGTGAAGAAACCCTCGACATTAACGATGCCCACCGCCTCATCGCTTGCGAAGATGCAGTCGAACGCGAAGCCCCCGGTGAATGAAAACCAATCTGTGAAGAGTCCCACTGCCCCAAGCTTCCATAACTTTGGTTTCAAGGGATCACCAGGGCGGTCGGGTAACGGTGCAACTGGAGCGGCAGGAGCGACCTCCCCCAAGGTGGCGATGCGAAGCGGGATTCCATCACCTTTCAAGATGCCTTCCACGCTTGGTGCGATCACCAATACGGTCGACAAGACTGACGATGACGGGGACCAAGCGATGGCTGACGACCAGAACGACGACTTTAACGTGGCCCCACCTTCCGAGTCCGCAGCCAACACCATCAACACCATCTCCACGAGCGTTTCAGGCGCTTCGGTGAGATCAAGTCGTTCGCTGGGGAAGCGACCCAAGATCGAACGGGCCAAAGTGATGGCTAGGTTGGAGGAGAAACGAGCTGCCGCCGCTGCAGCTGCTACCGCCACTGCTTCTTCCGGTGCCGCGGGTTCCCGCTCCTCAGTGATTGGTTTACCAGCTTCAATACGGGATCCGACGCTGGCCCAAGTAAACAGCAGGAAAAGTCATGGGACCGCTGCGCTTGCTGGCACGCCCACTCGAAGGCGGAAGGATATTGAACTGGCAGTGCAGCTGAGTGCGAAGAAGGCCAGCATTAGGAAGAGCGAAGCCGCAGCCAAGACAAGGATGTCCCAGACGTCTGATGTTAGCATGAGCAGCATCTACGGTGGGATCGAAATGTGAGCGGGAACAGGTTAGGCAGTTGGGTGTTTTATCCCTGCCATGCCTAGTTCATGTACGGCGTAGGTGACTATCCTCAATTACTCTTGTCTTTATATCTCTAATGCCCTAGCTCGGGTCGGACCCGAGAAGGACTTCGCTTCCTCCTGTACCCTATATGTATGCTGTCGCGCTCTCCACTAAGCTCTCCTGTGTCTGACGAACTTGGCGTCACCCTTTCGCAGACAACTCTATGTATTATCTATTCATGCTTTGGAACTCGAACATTGGCTTTGTCTTCAGAACACCATCAGACTTTTCTCCATCGCTTCGCGGTGACGACCGCCCTCTTCGCTTTGGCTTCAACTTGCGCTCTTGCAATTCCAAACGTGTCAGCTTGACGAAGGAGTGAGTGAGAGCTGTCGGATTGAAGTGTGCATCCAATCCATAGCATTGTATAGTTTTGAAAAGACTCTCGATACGGGAAGTGAAAATCGGCTCAATCAAGGATCTAATAACGATCTCATGGTCTCGGTTGTGATTTGGGTTTTGTCTGGTTTACGTGGCCTATTCAGTGGCGCGCCCCTGACCCGGCGGACGGCCTATAAATTAACTCTACGGCCTGTCAGCTCCCTCCACCATAAACCTCTTCCCTGACTGACAACTTCAATAGAGTAAGTAATCCTTTCCATTGTAGGGCCAGGTTTGCGCGTTGTGCTTTGGTGGTCTGCTCTGGCTTTGTAGGTAGGGGAAACAATCGCCGAGATCTTGCGTTCGGGCTCTCAACGGCTCTTGTTTCCAGCGGTTTCCAGACCAGACTTAGGCCATAACTTTGCTACCCCACCAAGTCGGCTGCACGCTGGACTATGCGGGCTGTGCAGTAAACATCTTGACAAGGCCACGTAGATAAAATACTCTTTCTCCGCCGGGGTCTGCGCGACGGGCGTCGTATTATGCAGGCGATGCGACCGATGGCCGGATCACTTCACTGATCCTTTTTGGGGCTCCAAGTCGTACGTGGGCCTCCTCGTGGCGAGCCCTGGAAAACGCTTTCACTCTTTATGATAGCGGCTAGACCACGTACGCGCATTCTTATGTCGGTCCTTGTGTCGCCACCGAGGTTTATACTGTATGCGTATCAACAACATGTTAAATTATATGGAATCGACCACTCTCTACCTCTGCGACCTTTGCGGACCTGTTCTGTAGAGCTACAAATAAAACATCACTATTAGGAACAGAAAGGTGGCTGCCAAGACCAGGCCGTCAGTAGCATCGAACCGGGCCGAAAGATTGGAATCCGACCCGGAGCCGGAGCACGTTGGCGGGATCCCTGCCTGTCAATACCATGTACGACATCACATTAGGCGACTATCCCTAATACCTATTCTATCCTGATAGCTCTAGCTCCTCATCTTTCAGGGAAGACGTCGTTTCCATTGATATTTGGCCGGACTCTCATTAGGCTCTCCCGTGCCCACCAAGGCAGACAGAACCCCTTAGGGATGCCTCTGGGTACTATATACTCTCATTTTAGTACTCGCCCTTTTGCTTGTCTTCCTCGGACTAGCTGGTTACTGATAACTGACCTTGGGTGGTGGGCAAGCTCCCTATCCCCACTAAGTCCGCCGAAGGCAATCGCTAAACCTTGACACCGGAGGTCTGCTACCCGCCGTGCGCCTTGAAAGACAACTTTGAAGCAGGCTCTAAACTCTTTTCTTGATTATATCTCGCTATCGCTGCAGGTCTCGTGTATCCATGTCTATGGGAACTATTCAAGCGAGGGCTGCCCAGGAGCATGGCCTTTCCGACCGTGACTCAGCCCGGTCAGAACGGGCGGAATACCAAGAAGCATATTCGGAGGTATTTGTAAGTCATCACGTAGACGATCAACGGCTGACTTAATTCCAGACAGATAACACTGCCAACCTAGGGGTCTTATCTCGCCTTCCTAGGGAACTCATCATGGAAATCCTGAGCCTGGTCACCACGGCTTCCGAGAGCTGCATCGTCAATCACCGCTCTCCGGCTCGCTTGATGGCAGTTTGCCGACAATTTCACCAAATGGTTATCAGCACTCCCGATTGCTGGACGACCATAGCCCTCGGCTATAGGATTCGATACAAACATTTGCCAAGATATCTCGAACGCTCTGGAACTCGCTCCATCTCAGTCTGGATGTATACATACCCCTTTCAATGGGATGGGTCGCCGTGGCCTTCTTGTTGGCCAGTGGTTAACGCTCAACGACGCTGGCGGTGCGTTGTAATCTGCAGCTCACCACACGGAGGATACCCACACGATCTCTTCCCCCCGAACCTACCACAACTCGAGGAGATTCATGTCAGGGACCAAGCAGCCGGAATATCCGCCATGATCATTCGTCCCGATTACCCGAAACTTCGCATTCTTCGGGCCGGAGGTGTCAACTTGGCATTGGATTCGCCCGTCACCACGACATCTCTCGAGGAGCTGGAATTCAAACTTCCACGAGTGACTTCTATAGAACCTATCAGCAACTTTATTCGATTAAATCCTGGCATCCGTCGCCTCCAGATCGAAACATCGATCCAGCCCATTGTCGGTGCAGCCTTATGGATGGGAGTCGCGGAGGTCGTCCTTCCCCGGATGGAGTCGATTTCGTTCATATGTCAATCCCTTGAACCCGTACAGGCATTGGCATATGTTATATCTGCCCCAAATGTTTCCTCCGTTGCCTTTACCCATTACGTGTTGGGATCCTCGGTAGAGGGCTATCTCAACATCCTGCGCTCCTGCGTAAAACGCTTTCCAAAGCTAGCACGCATCGTTCTCGAGGGTCTTATACCTCCGGAATGGGTTCCCTCCATTATGGATGAGGTAACGCGGCACCTACGCAAGGAGCAAACCGTAATCATGAGCGTAGAGAACATGGGTGATTTCATTCTGCCAGAGAGCAGCTCAGAAGGAGCTCCGATGTGAACGCTATCAGATACGTGGGTGGGCATTCTGTTCGTTTCTCCACGTTACTCTAGTACTTATCTAATGGTACCATGTTGGGCAGAAGTTCAGCACTGGCGTACTAGATCAATCTCTTCATGACGTGCGAAGACCATATGTGTAGCTGCGCCGGGGGTTTGCGAACTCAGTGTAAACAGAGTGTGAGGGCCTGCTAAAGACTGCAGGTGTCCGAAGGGTACTACCTACGAATTTCATTCTAGTTCAATGGAGCTTTAGTCTATTTTCCGATTGTTTAGTTAGCAGAATGATCCAGGAGGTAGTGGAGTTTCTTTGGGCCCCCTTTACTACAGCTTTTCCAACGAGTATCGTGAATGAGTAACCGGTGCAAAGCGTTTCTTTTGTTGACGCCTCGAAAGGTGATCCATCCATTCCGTTGGAATCTCCAATCGAGGACGATTTCAGTACCCTACTCTTCTGCATAAAGCGCTTCCCAGAGCTCGCCCTCATTACTTTCAATTGGCTAATAGCTCCGGAGTGGATTTGTTCCATTATAGATGAATTATCGCCTCAACTACGCGAGGGACGCACTATTTTCATCGCAATAGAGAGCACAGGGAATTTCATTCTGTAGGGGAGGATCTCGGAAAGAAGGACTGGTCAATCGATGAGGGTAGATTGCAGGCGGCTCGCCGGCGAGTTGGGATCACTCAGCAACATACAACAGGGACAGAATTAGAATGATACCGTTGATTACTCTCCTTTTTCCTGAAGAATATCATCAAGAAATTGACCGCACTCAACCACATCTTGTTCGAGACCAATTTCTCCGTAAAGAATGGAAGCTTCGCGAACGAGACGCTCCGCTTCCCCATACTGAGCCTGGTCGCGATGCAGCCAACCTAGATACCATGAGATGTTGGCTAAACCACGCTTGTCTCCAAGTTTGCGATATATTTGTTGAGCTTCCAAGTATGATTGTTCGGCCTCGTTGTATTCTCCTTGAGCCGAGTGGACACGTGCGATCCCCTCAATAGAATGAGCGACGCCAAGCGGATTTCCGATTTGAGAGTGAATATTGCGGGCTTGGGTGTAGGATTCCTTAGCTTTGATATTTTCATCTTGCATGTAGTACACATCTCCCAAACTGTTGACTGATTGCGCATAGCCGAGTTGATCGCCGATTTGAGAGAAGATGTCGCGAGCCTGGATATGCGAATCTGTTGATTTGCAATACTGGCTTTGCATGCAGTATACGTTTCCTAAACTGTCGAGACATTGTGCGAGGCAAAGTGGAGACCCGATTTCAGTGAAGATGCTGCGGGCTTGGATGTACAATTTCTCGGCCTCGGAATGCTTTCCTTGCATATGGTACACTTCTCCCAGACCATAGACCGATTGAGCAAGGCCAAGCTGAGACCCGGTTTGGGAGAAGATGTCTTGGGCTTGGGTGTAATATTCTTCAGCTTTAGAGTACTCATCGCGTTTGCGGCACAAATCCCCTAGGCGCCTAGCCGACTGCCCTAGGCCGAGCTTATTGCCGATATGAGCGAAGACATCCCGCGCTCGGGTGTAGAATCCTTCAGCTTCGGAATGCTTGTTTTGAATGCGGCATAGATCTCCCAACCCCCTGAGCGATTGCGCAAAGCCGAGGCGATCGCCGATCCCGGAATAGATGTCGTTTGCCCGAATGTACGACTCTTCGGCTCGGGAAAGGTCATCTCGCAAGTGGTATAGGTCTCCAAGAGCCTTTAGTGACTGCGCGGCGCCGAACTGGGATCCGATTCGAGAGTGGATGTCCCGGGCTTCGATGTATAATTCTTCTCCCTTGGAATACTCCCCGCGCAGCTTGCAGACCTCTCCTAGACTTCCGAACACTTGCGCAAGGCCTAGGTCATCTTTGATTTGATGGAAGATGTCGCGGGCTTGGGTGTAACATTCTTCAGCTTTGGAGTACATGTTTTTCATGCGATAGAGGTCTCCCAAACTATGAAGAGTTCGCGCAAGGCCGGGCTGATCGCCAATTCGAGAACAGATATCCCGAGCATTGGTGCACAACTCTTCAGCTTTGGAATACTCGTTTTGCAAGCGGGATACATCCCCCAGCGCATTCAATGCTCTGGCCCTGTCCTCTCCACCCCCCGCTAACTCGGCAACTTCGAGCGATTGGTGGAAATACTCCCTAGCTTCCTTCATAGCGTCGTTTCGCAGTTTTATGCGCCCAAGAGCATACAACAGCGCGCAGGACCGAGGTATCCTCGTGTTGTTACTTTCTCGGGGCGACGGAACGACCGGATCCTGAAGAAACCTCTTGTAAATGTGTATCAATTACGCCAGAAAACGCACCCTACCATCTGCGAGACTACCTGCTGGCATCTAAGAGCTGAAGGCCGCTTCCTTGAATCCAATATCCAACAATCCGTCATCAGGCTGCAAAGTCCCTTGACTTGCTCGAACAGGATGTTGTCCCTGATTGGTGGCAGGTTCCCTCGCAGGATCTGCAGAACAATTGCGACGTATCGATCTTCCTCAAAAGGATATTCGCCCGTGACAGCCTTGGGAGCAAATTGGGGAGGCTAGTTGGAACGATAAACTGGGCTAGTGGAGAACTCCTTAAACTTACCTCCCAACAGATCCATCCTAATGCCCAGACGTCGCTCGCTAAGCCAGGCGATCCACCTTCCACTAACTCAGGGGCCGCCCATTGAAGAGTCCAAGCGGGACCAGTCATAGTAATAAAATCTCCAGAATCAGCGATCTCGGTCGTCAAGGAATCCTCGCTCTGCTCCCCGTGAGGTGTTGCCGTCAAGGCCTGGGTTGTTTCAGCTGGTGTTTGGGACGTTAAATCCACAACGCGAGCGGATCCTAAGTCCGTAATAACCGCTCGGCTTTCGGAATTCACAAGAATGTTCAGCTACGTGACGGAAGATTTAGCTTTATCGTGGAAGGGAGGTTCCGATCTGCTTACCGATTTCAAGTCTCCGTGGCAAATCGGGGGATCCCTGCCATGAAGGTAACTCAATCCACTAGCGACATCAACTATCTGAAGCTGTATTAGCGAGGAGCAGACGGGTGTTAATTAAAGAGAGCTTACTAATGATACCCGTTCGGGAAGTTCCCAGCTGGCAGAGCGAACGAACTCTCGCATGTTGCCATTCGCTTCCCAAGAGAAGACCATCCAAGCGATACCCTCCTTGAAATCTTCAACAAAACCGATAATTCTAACAACGTTTTCGTGAGAGAGAGAGTTCAGAAGACTGATCTCGTAAGCGAATGGCTGGACCCATTATAGGGGGTCAGAATTTCCACACAGCACCGAAGTGGTCTTCGTGATGACTCACTGCCAGAACTCGATCGTCTGCCATGTTCTTGTTCAACCGCAGCTTTTTGACTGCAACAATATCGACATCGCTGTCTTCCAGAAGGGTCGAAACTTGCGTCGGGAGAAGTTTGGCTGCATACACGTCTGCATTGCCGCCCGCCTTAGACGTAATGCTTGCGAGCGGTTCAATTTGGCTTTTGGCGATTCGAAGCTCCCCCAATGATTCTAGTACCTTTCTCTGAATGGCTTAGTGGTTAATGGAATTTTGGTTTCGTAGTTTAGCGTCCAGGACCCCACCGGTGAGATCTTGAGACACCCTATGGTATCTTCAAGCTCCTGGAGATCGATTCCCCTCCCGGGCGAGTCTGCTCTTTCGTCTTCAATATTACTTTTTGACATTTCCAAGTATTTAAGGGAGAGTTTCTGCGATTAGAGGCGGTAGTTTTGCGTTGGGGATGGAGTGGTGCGGTACGACGATCAAGTGGTGGGAAGATGGAGTGCTCCTTCACTCGAACGGCGGTGAGACCGCGGCTCATTGCAAATGCCTGGGTTTCCTTGGGACGAATTCGAATGCGCGAACCCTCTAGTGGGTCATTAAGAGAGCCCGCCCGATCAAAAGATGTCCCGACAAATTCAGGATTTGGGTGACGGTCCATGAGTTCCCTAAGAGCTAAGGATCTCCGCTGCCAGTGCACGGTCGTACTCCTTCGTTAAGCTTAGAGACGACCCGATTCTCTTTGCGACTACCCGGAAACATTTGTCGAATTCAAGCAAAGCTACTAGCCGATGTGCATGTCAAGGGGGGAGGAGGCATGTCTGCTTAGCTTACGCCGTCGCGAGTTCCATTGACCAGTCGTTCCCTCCTGAGGGAATTGCCGCAACGCACCGAACGACTACTCGACTCAGAGGACATCAACCAATTATGGGTATTGAATGTGGGAAGATATTATGGTACTTCTAATGATACATCATCGATAAGGTGTGAAGGTCCGTGAATGCAAGAGAAAACGACGCAGCAATGAGGGAGACAACGCGTGAATGAAAGGACAGATTGAATAAAAGAAAAAACATGCCCCAAAGCAGCGAGAGCCATATGAATGGTATTTTTTAAACAGCCTGAGCGAACCCAACGCGCATGTTACCATAGTCGAAGATCGAGTACCACGAGCTCATGAACGCGTCTCCAACAAGGGCGACATCGTCCTCTGACCCAGACGACAAGATGGCACCAACACACATATCGGATCCGTCTTCCATGGGCCCCAAGTTGAATTGCGAAGGTTGGATGTTGAACACGGTCGAGCTGCCCCTGAAGGTGAAGCCGATTTGACCCATGGTGGCAGCGGAGGCGCAGGGGAAGATGTAGTGCTTTCCGTCGGTGTAAAGTTGAGCACCAGGGACGTTGGCGTAAAGGGCTGCGGCTTGGGATGGGGGGATGTAGATGTTGGAAGTTCCGGAGTCGATGATGGCGATCATGGGTTGGGTGGCTAGGACGTTGTTGTAAGTTGCACCGTCGCTCTATGGAGCAAAGAGTAAAAGTTAGCGCTTATAATCAACCTGCTTTGAATAGAAGTGATACGCACGATGATGTCCCAAACTGCCTGGGTGGCGTTACCGGGAACGAGAGGGAAGTATTCAGGTTGGCCCGTGAACTTAGTCGAGTCGATGCACCCGAGGCATAGTTCGGAACCCTCAGCTCCTTGTCGGGTCAGATAGAACGAAAAGAGGTTCGAGGCCAAAAGTCCTTGGTTAGCCATGTTGAAGAACCACGGGGTAGCTTTCGTCTGGGCGATGGACTCGAACGCCAAACCCATCAGCCCGGAATTGGGACCGTCAAAGTTGCCGGTGGAGCTAGTGATGACGGCGAAGGGTTGGTTCAGAACGGACAGAGCCCCCACAGAGATCGTGTCGGCCCCGACGACACCGGAGGCTGTCGAGTTGTCGGCGAACGCGGTGGTGAAGGGGGTGTTGGAGTTGAGGAAGGAGGTGGAGGTGGAGGGGTCATAGAAGGGCCCGACGCAGGTGGTGCAGGCTGCGGAAGGGATGATCAGGTCGGAGGAACCGGTGTCGAAGTCGATGGTGGTGACTTGGGCGGGTGTGCCAACAGACAAGTTGCCGTAGTACACTGCAAAGGATCAGGGTTCGTTAGCAAGGAACCTTTGGGATAAGGTTGTGGGGATAACTGTGCTCACAAAAGTCCTTCTCGTTGACTAATGGGTTAGAGGCGGAGAGGCCTTGCCGCTTCTTCATGGCAGCGCGTCGCACGGCACCGATATCGAACGGCTCGAGAGCAGCTGCTTTCCTCTTCGACTTGGTCACCTTCTCTCCGGATCTCTTGACAGCAGCGATGCGCTCGTTTCGCTGTTGAATACGGTGGAGGTCGCGCTTGGAAACGGCCGCAGGGGTATACTTTTCCGAATTCCGTGCCGCGGCATGTTTGTTGACGAATGAGATGACTTTGGCCTTTTCAGCAAGCTTTTCCGAGTCGGTGGGCACTGGAGTGGCGTAGACGAATGACGAGGTTGCAATGAGGGCCGTCGAGAGGAGGGTGCCGTAGAACATTGTGATTAGAGGAAGCCGAGGTAAAAGAAGAAGAGAGAAGGAGAAAGAAAAGAGAAAGGTGAGGTGTCTCCTCCACTTCGGCGGCCCCGAGCAAGACCTTTATACGCGAGGAACGCGCGATGCGGTGCCTGTCGATGAGTAAAATCGAACAGGGATGGTGACGCCACACTGCGGAAAGGAGGGAAAAAAAAGTTTAGGCGCCCCGAGGCTCACGCGGAAACGGCACGGCTCATGGACACCGCGTTGGTAATTGAACAATGGATGGAATACCGACAGCGTGAATCGGGTATCTGCCCGAGCTGGCCATCCGCCGGGCGGTGAGGCTGTGCTCCGGTAGCCGTGCCAAAAAAATAAAATAAAATAAATTGTCAGCATCGTTTGGCGACGTCTGAGTTTACAAGAACACGTCACTAGAAATAGAATCTGGGAAATATCATAATCTCCTGGTAGAAGAAAAGGGTCGTCGGAGATCAGGCACGCCGGGTTTCTTTCGGGTGCTGCAAATAGATTCTTCTTGGCGCAGGTCTCAGCTACCTTGGCAGATGAAAATTTGAGGGAAAGAGCGCTCGTTCATGTAAGCATGCCGTATGGAAAGGCACGTTGTGTGGCTTAAATCAGCGGTGCTCGCTTAAGGGAGGCGGTGTGGAGGTCATTTGGCAGACCTCCGTGCATATGACCGTTACGGCCGTGGACCCTGGAGGCTGAGGCGCGTAGGGGCCCGCGCGTTCTCCAAAAAAGCTACTATTCGGCTGCTTATTCGATCTTGAACTAGAACAAGCCATAACGTACAAACGATCAAAGTCTGGTGGGCTCGTGCAGTTGAAAAAAAAGAAAAAGAGAAAAGGAAACGAGAAGGAAACAACAGCTTCAAAGTTGGGAGCTCAAATAGCCGCTGCGAAACCCACCCGCATATTACCATAATCGAAGATAGAGTACCAACTACTCAAGAAGGGCATACCAACGATCGCAAATTCAGAAAACTTATCAGACGGTGCGATCGCACTGAGGCACCTATTCGACCCTGTCTCGGTCTCTCCCTGATTCAGCTGGCTTGGATTCATGTTAAAGATCGTTGACGAGCCAGTGAACATCAGCCCAATAGGGGCGATCGACGAAGCCTTATCACATGGGAAGGTATATGCACCGAGATCCGCGTCGTATCGAGAGCCAGGTATATGGGAATGCAATGCCTTTGCAAGTTTGGTGGAGACGATGATGTTCGATGTTCCTGTATCAATGACTGATAAAAATGGCTCATCCGACGTAAGCTTGTTGTCGTACGTGAACCCCTGGGTCTGGGCGGTTCCGAAAACGGAAAAAAATACATCAGATCCTATGTCGTGCTCATTGGGGATTAGTTCAAGCAACAGATATCGACTCACCACTATGCTCCAGAATACTTGACTTGCATTTCCAGGATACAAGGGAATGTACTCGGGTTCCCCCTGAAACTTGCTTGAGTCCACGCAGCCGATGCAGACCTCCGATCCGGGAGCCGCTTGTCGACTCAGGTAAAACGAAGCCACGTTCGAGGCCAACTTGCCCGCGTTGGCGAGATTGAAGAACCACGGAAGAGCGTGT
>WSTY01001100.1:0-12274 GCA_019633465.1 Tulasnella sp. 417
CTTGAGTGGTACGAGGCGGAAAACCCAACCTTCGTGGTATCCAAGAGCACCATGGAGGAGCAGCATGTTGCGTTCCCAATGATCTTCCTGCGCATTGTAGAACTACACCCGGACTGGAGGCGTGGCTAGTGAGTTGAACGTCGTCTGATACCAACAGGTCATCTAACCTATCCGCTGCCACTTATCAGTGAGGGACTGCTCAATTGGGCCACCAAAACAAAGGGCCGCCCAACTGCTCGGAAAGGGGCTGGTCGTGGTCGTTGGGCTCCGAGCAAGTCGGGAATCCGCAAGCGTAAAGCAGCGCCTCGAAAGCGCCCTTCCACCAAGGCGTAGATCCTTCCACTCATCTGCGTCTGTGATATTCTAAGTGCCATTCATGCGCCGCCTTCTCCTCTCACTTTATTCTATTCTTTCCTTCTCCTCTGGGCGGCCGTCCGGCGGTGGTCAACCGATCGCCTTACCTCGCGCTCATTTTATCTATTATAGAATTTGCTCTTTTTTGTCCCGTTTCTTTTGTCCTGTCGCTTCGCCTGATTATATTTGTCATGCCAACTCCTTGTAAATAGTCCATCGAAAATCTCAGTCACGGATTTAGGTCTCAACGGTTGCTTCTTCCCGACTGGGCGGACGAAAAGATCCCAGGCCGAGGTCATGGCCTTGGCTGGCTTTGATCACCACTCTTCACTCCTCGAGCGGGATCCACCGAATGAGGAAATAGGCTTTGTCTTCAGGGGGAGAGGTTTCTGAACTCAGGGTCCAAGCCCCGAGGAAAGGGAGTCGCGGGAGGAAGCAGACCGGAGGCTTGGGTGATTAGACGCCTGTTCGATTTATTGAGACGATCTTGCCACGCTGATAGGATCAAGTATGGGGCCTAATCCGGGATACAAAGTACCCGCAAGCCAAAACGAATTGGGATAAAAACCCGAGTGAGGTTTTTCTTTTAGTCGGGCCGGGGATCTCGAGCGCGGGAGCGTAACTTGAGAGCCCCAGGGTGATTTCGGGAAAGGGCCTACACAGCCACCAGCCACTTCCCGAGTCATGTCCAAGATATTCCGTTTCTGAAAAGATGGGAGTTTCATCGATTAATGTAACGCTTTCTCTATCTCTCTCTGATATTGTTCTATGATTCAAGTCGACTCAGCGCTGTGCGCTGTCTTCGGTGCAGAGCTTCTCAAATGCATCATCAGCACTGGGCAGAAGGCTGTCCCCCGGTCATTCGTGCTCAAAGGATTTCATTTCCCTAACAAGTCAGAAACGAGCTCTTAGTGTAGAGTGCAACTGAAGAACCGAAAGACTGTCGACTCAAGGAATGCGCCCGTCATTCGTGCGATCAATGCTCACCGTTGCTCGAACGAGTGAGAACCGCTCTCTTTGATCGATTAGATTGCTCTGCAAGCTGCTCGCAACCGTTGGGCTTTGTAGTGAGTTTAGAGCTCGCTGCCAGCACTTCTCGGCGGCGATCCTGCCCCGGGACCTCCGTCGGTGACGTCACTTCCGCGGATGCAGTCGCTTGACACCACCCTGCCCCCAACCTACAACGCTCACTCGCATAGATCCAAATCCAAGACACGTTTATTCATAAAAGAAACTCCCTTTGTCCAAAATTCAGGTCAAGAAGAGAGATAACAGATAGGATATGGAAAGACAACAGACGGGAGGCGTAGAGAGAAGGAAAGAATGATCGTTTTCATGAATATATACAGATGGGAGGGTGTTTAGAATGATGAGATTAAACGATTCAAAATAAAGAAGGAGGAATACATGCGCTGGGAAGGTCTTCGTCTCAAGGCAAGTGGGTTGCGCCGTTGGAGGCGGAAGCGACCGGATTCATTCGGTCGATGTCGTCCTCGTTGAGAATTTTTTTGACCATTTTTTGCAGTCCCTGACTACAAAAGAAATTTCTCGTCATCAGCCATCATGCATACAAAGGACTTGGCCCCCCCTCCGCCCCGTCCGGTGCGCTACAAAGACTCACGCGCCACGTCGGAACTTTTCATTTCTTTGACACTTCGCTAACAGCAAATCCCAAACCTTAGCGCTTTTAAGCTTGTGAAATTCGCTTTCGGTCGGCTTCCTGTTCCCCGCGGGATGTACTTCACCCCACCATTCGTACACCGCCTCCCTCAAAATCTTTCTGTCCGTTTCGGTCCAGGTCTTCCCCGACACCTGCAGAAGACAAAGTGGAGAAGAGGAAACAAGTCAGTCATTGATATGTTTTAGCCGGCGAAGGTAAGCGGGGCGGGGGGGGAGGGAAGCACCCAGGAAGAGCGATCCGCAGGACGAGAAACTTAAATCTGGATTGTCAGGAGTTATCTCGACCGCATCCCGGCCGATGATCTGGGCGATTGGTGTTTCGGATGCTTGTGAAGAAGGCAACCAACCCCAAGCTTATGTATTGATGTACAGAACACGATGACCGTTTGGAACGACTTACAATGGGGAGGCGTGTGCCCCTCGCCGGCCTGCCTGCATTCCTCGCGGAGGCGTTGCTGGTGGCGGTCGACGTGGAGCATCTGTAGGCTTTGGCGATAAGGCTCGACAAGGTCCGCGTCTTCGTCGCTGCGGCGGCCTTGCTTGCTTTCTTCTGTCCCTCGGGGCCGACGTCGCCGATGTATGCACCGCCGTAGGGGACTTGGAAGTGGTCAAAGTAGGCCGAGTCGATAGCCGCACCGTCACCATCCTGCAGGAAGAGGAGGAGGGGCGTAGAGAGAGGAAGGGGGCGAGAGCAAGGGCACAATGAATGTCAAGGCTTACGTCCATCGGGGGCGGGGTGCAGGGGTGGCACATCGTCCTGAACTTACCTGCTCGCGGTCGTCAGCTTCATTCCTAGTGATATTGCTGAAGGGGGAAGTGGTGGAGGAAAAGGGGGACCACGCAGGAGGCGCAGCGCTAGGGACGTCGGGCGTCGGGAAAGGGAGGTTCGGGTAGAGGGAAAGAGGAAGGTCATAGTCGTTTTTCGAATTCTCTCGAACCAAATGAGGAGTTTGCACTGAAAACAGATATAGGAAGGGCTAGTGAGTGGTTGGGAACGTGAAGGATGAATTTGGTGCAAGGGTAGTGTGGACGAACCTTGGGTGGCGCGCCGAACGGTCGTCTCGGCAGTTGACTGAGTCAACTTAAAGGTTGGACGGACGGAGGAACCTGGAAAAGACTCAAAGAGGGAAGGAGTGGGAGGGTCAGCGTCGTCGTGGAGGAGGTCCATAGATAGGGAATAAAGAGAAAGGGCGTGCTCACCATTGTCACCTTGAACGGCGGTTGAAGAAGTAGAGAGAGATGGTGCGAGTGGACAGCCAAAGATATGCGGCAGTACAACGAGGACGCCTCGAGAGGTAGATGTGCGAGGGAGGAGCAGAGAGGGAGGCTGTGATACAGAGATGAGAGGACGTTGGAGGGGATCAGTCCAAGCTGGGATTGGCACCGACGGGGGGAGGATTATAAATCCCACAAGTCGAAAAGCCTAGAGCTGGCAGTGCAAACGTACACAATCGAGAGGGTGTATTGTTTTGGCATTTTGTCAGTATTGGCCGAGAATGGGTATACAATGGGGATTGGTGCCATCGAAGCCATCGGCATCCCGGGTGCTTTGTCGGAAGACCAGGTACCCCCGCTCCATCGTGTGCACGGCCCCAGTGCTTGGGCCTTCGATGGTTTGTTGCTGAGGTTCTCACAAAAGAGCGTGGTTGCTAGGTGGTCGAACGCACTGTCCTTGGAGTCGTTGGACGAGAGAGGAGTCGCGCGACGACGCCTCGAGGACAAAACATCACGTGCGGCCAACTCCGGCACCGGTGCCATAGGATATCGATTTGGCCGCCAGACGGGAACCATCGAAAGTTCCAATATTTTCAATAGTTCCCCTTATCGGGGTATTGGCCAAATGCAAGACGAGGCGCCCCCGAACACCCCTGCTCCCGCTTGTGCCCGGATCCCTCTGCCCAGCTGTTTCTCTCACAGTCGCTCTCCCATCTATTTCATTCCAAAACCTCCTTAGATACGGGCCAGCAGCGTAAACATCTCTGATTGGAGGAAGGGGAAGCTCGGGTGATGGTGAGCTGACACCCGGCGCACAATCCTCGATGGAGGGTCCCAAAGTGCCCGTTTAGGACGTTCACCGCCGAAGCTTGTCACCCCTGAGAGTGTTCCACGGGAGACTGGTCCGATGGATGACTCATTGAATGGGCTGCATCTCCACCACCCATGATTCTCGATCCCGCGGCTACACGTGGAGAACTAAAGCCCGCATTCTCGAAAATGAAATACATGAGGCGATGGTGTATACAGACCCTCAATAGCTCAAGACATAGAGTTCCAGCTGCACAACTTCTGCGGCAAACTGGTCAGCTGAACCGACCACAAACAAACGGCCACAGGGATCTTGTCGTACCCTGGATCCGGAGTTTGGAAGCAAACAGTCCGAGAAATGCACATTTCCTACGCCTGGACAAAGATAAAAAAAAAGTCCTTGCAAGAAGTGCGCTCCCGAGAACTGGAACGAGCTGGAGGAGCGGGGAGCCAACACGGAATGTGATTACATCGAAAAAAAATCGGACCCTGAGGAAAACTCGTTGGATTGCATTTTTGCTCAGCTCGGATAGACGCCGCCCCCCGATGGAATCAAGACAAAAATAAAACAAAAAGATATAGAAAAAAAGGGGAAAAAAAAAGGATTATTGTGTTCTTTCACCGGAACTGCGTCAAGCCCCACCTTCAGGTGCGAAATCCCCGCCCTTGTTTGTCGGAGCTGCCCGGTCGGGCGACCCGTCGCCCTCCAACGCGTTCATCCCATGGATCAAGTTAGACGTCACAATGGGGCTTCACTCGTCGATAATCTGCTGGACCAGAGACGCGTGCTCCGAGTAAGGGGTCAACTGCGCCTCCGCGCCGACATGGATGCAGGCCCGCGACGGGATCGAGCAATCCAAGATGTTACACAATCCAATGTGCAGTATACCTACGTTCACCTTTGTTGACGTTGGCGATTTGGCCCTCGACGATGGTCTTGGTCACTAAACTTAATGCGTTCGAGCCCCTAAGTCAACACCCCCTCCTCTACCTACCTCCATTCACCTTTGACGACGTTGCTAATCGACCCCCCGGGAATAGCCTCGGCAGAAAGGCTCAGTGCGAGGGAAAGACCTGGTTTAACACGCGCACATCTTTACCAGACTTGCGATTATATGCCGTTTCCAGCGGCAGCCAGAATCGCAATGACAACCGAAGCCCCACCCCAGTCAAGAGCGAACGTCCGTAGAGGAAACACCATTCACCTCTTCGATGCCCCCAGATCCTCTATCTTCATGTTCATTGGCGTCGGCGGACCTCCTTTGGCAGAGGGAGCCGGCAACAGAGTCGGCTGGACGGTCAGACCAAAGGTGCCGGTATATGGGGCTCTACTAACCACAGGAGGATGGCCCGGACCATCGACTGTCCCCATTGGTAGTCCTCCTGCCTGTTGACGGAGGTGGTAGAGGTGCACAGGCCATCGGTTGGGCAACAACTAGAGATTTTCCATGGATGAGCGACAGAAGAGGTCAGAGGCGCTGTATCATGCCCAAGATCATTGCGCGCCCCTCCTTCCACGGCGTCTGCAACCCCAGTCGACACTCTCCGGGGACTTTCATTATTCGCCAGAGCTGCTCGACCCAACCTAGCCTGAGGCGAGCGCACGAGACCGCCATCTAAGACATCATTCGGCGCGAACGGCTTCCCAATGTTCTGTACCCCTCTCAACGACGCCAAAAGAGCACAGATAGACCATAGCCTGAAGAGCTACAACGCTCTCCAGCTCGCCGTCGGTTTCCATTTTGTCCTGGACGTGCGCAAAGGTCCCCCTCGACAAACCCTCCAATGGTTGCCCCCGGGTAGGACCCTAGAAGCAACAACCTCTCGTACCAAAAGGGTGGGAAGCGAGATGCCTCATAAGACTCTTCCGCTCCCTCTCCCAAGGAGAGAAAAAAAAGACGATTTTGTTCAAATGATGTGCGCCCCCCACTCCTCCCGGGCCAATACGCTCTTTGTCGGAGGCGAGGGCCAAATCCGCCGATGTGAGGTCCCCGTTCCCACTTACGAAGCTCAGGATAGAGACAAAACAGCGAGATTAGTTGAGAGCAGAGGGTCCCGGGCAGGCTTTCCGGAAGGAGGGCTTTCCTCTTGTTTCCACCCGCAGGGGGACAAGGCGTCGGCGCAAGCGGTATTACTATCAACTCACCGAGAAACTGAGAAAACGCAGTCCCTTTTCTGCGAGCCTCCAGCGCGTTGAGAAGGTCTCGAATAGAGCCCACTGGATCCCAGGAGACCTAGCCCTTCGAAACTCAGGCGTCTAAGCCGCCGCCGTCCACACCCGGTACCGAATATCCCTGAGGACCACAACTACGAGAGTCACCAGTCCCTCAACCACAACCACAGGAAGATTGGGCATGGGCCCTCGACTTGTGAAACGAACGCCATAGCCAAGGAGAGCCAACCTCTGGGGTTCTAGCAACGAGGAAGCCTGTAGATTGACCTCGCGGAGGGAGGACGCACCTATGGCCAAGTAACAGACACCTCGACTCTAACGCGTGCTGTAGAATCTAATCAGGTGGAAGAACATCAATGCTCAACAGCACCGGTCACTGCCCGTGTGGGGGTCTGTTGCCCCCGCCATCGGCGGTCAGTTCCCCAGACCGCTTCCGCGCCGCGAGAGGAGCTTCTTGGTGCAAGTAGCCGAATATTCGAGCACCCTTATTACACTGCATTTTGGGGGGAGAAAACGGGGAGGAGGTTACCATGGGTGGGGAAAGTGCCAAGGCCGGGATTTGTGCAAGATTCCAATTCTTCAGGCAAAACTGGAAACAAGGTTATGGTGAGTAGGCATTCTGCTCAGATTTTCTTTACGTCTCAAGAAGACCTATGCGTACGCCTTTATCTACGTTTCAGCCGAGGGAGCTCGTGCTCCAATCAGCGGCAAATTCGCTACGAGCCCGAAGAGGAAGTGTGGACAAGATCTCCAAGACTGATGCTCGGGAGGAATCCAAGATTAGCTTTCAGGATCCAGCGTGGAGCGACCCTTGTGGCTCTGAGAAGGAGAGTAGTCGAGCCTGCCTTGACAGCGATGGGAGAAACGATGAGGGTCCAACTGCCTGTTGCGTTCGAACACCTGTACGTCTCACCTCTGTTGTAACATAAGAAGAAATGAAAAGTGGAGAGATTGGCTACAACGTCCTTTTATCGAGGCGATCATACCATTCGGCGGATATGCCTCTACGTTTCATGAGAGATCTGAGGGAATTCCAATGGGAAGAAGTGAGGGTCAATGATTCTTCTTGCACTTCAAAGGGCTATCTGAAGCCTGCAGCGTTGTTGGTGGGAGGTTTTGTATTCGACTTGACTCGAATGCGGAGGGGAGTGGTGGAGCCTGAACGTTGGAAACTTGGCGGATGGATCTGTCGGACAAGCTGATGTTTCAGACCAACTGTTAAACTGGGTAATGCGACCGCTACCGCTGGGGTTGCTTGCCGAGTAGCCATCGAAAGCGTCGCTGCCGTAGCCCATAGCCAGAAGATTCTAACCGAAACCGAAGCTCAGTATCGATCAGATTGGCGCGTCGTAGCCGTTTACCCTCATTGCACGTCCATCGATCGACTTCCTCTCTCAACGTCACGTGGAAAGAAATTGAGGGTACGATGTGTCTCCGCGTAAATTTAACTCTCTATCATTAGGTCCTCAAATTTGCCAGGAATTGGGTGGATATGGATTCTATCAGGCGGGGCGAGGGCACGAGGGCCTGGAGACCCCACGTCGTTCCGAGCCCAGCAGTTCGCCCAAAAATTAAATGCATTATTTAAGATTCTTCTGTTTAGAGATATCGCACAACATAAGGTCGCTCCGCCGACTTAATATAAGGCTCGGAAGTTCGATAGAAGAACCTCGCTGGGTTTCAATTATATACTCATTTCACTTTCTCCTGGCCCGATATATTATGCAGCTTGGGTGCCATTTCTCGGTTTACTCTTACTGAACTTTATCCTTTGGTTTCGCCTTTCATTTGCGGTGCTGGGAGATTCCCAAGGGTCCCAGAGAAAAGGCTGCTCCAGATGGCGTTCAATGATGCGCCCTTTCCAATACAATGACTGCTTCGGCGATTAAGATAAGCGCGAGAGATATTAAAAACACAAGCAAATCTTATCCGTGCGGGCTGGGAAGAGTCGCCAGGGCCAGGGCATGGCAAGCAATACAAGTCCGGGACGGCTGAAGACTACAAATAACCTCTCGAGGAGATTCATTTACAAACCCGTTGCTTCGGAATTGCTCGAGACCCCACATATCTTAACCATATGTCGCTCGCTAGTGCCTGCCTGCTGATCAAGCCCTGACTTGAGTTATGCTTCATAAACCCATGGCTCCCTCGATGTGCGCTATTTCATTTAAACCCTATACGAGACCCAAGATTTTACTCACAACAATGAGCGCCTTCTCTCTCAATTTCTATCTCACACTTCCGTGAGGTGTGCTGTATGTGAACCGGTCCCGTGTTTGCCCCGACCAGGGTGCTGGGTTCTGCCCTACTGCGCAGGATTTTTCAGACTAATGACGTTTTTCGTTACAACCGGCTGGAAAGGGTCGCCAGCCGTCGCCGGATCGTCGTCTATGCCGAGGTCACTCGATCTCAGATGCACGCGTCACACGTTAAGAAAGCTATACGCAGTGGATCGACATAATGTTTCCTATGACCTGCATTATAAACTAATAGGTACAATAGAGTAAGAACAGTCGGCCAAACTATATTGGCTCTTCTAAGCTGAGCGTGAGGTAAGGCTAGGTCGATGACTGCCTGACGGCCGCCCAGAGAAAACAGAAAATCATACAAAGAATAGGGGGTATAAATCGGATGGAATATGAGGTGGTCATATCATACAGCCGGTGGGAAGAAGAGGAACGGCATTACACGGTCGTATTGGGACTCGTTTTGGGAGCCTTAGACTTTGGGCGGTCGCATGGGGCTGGGTTCCTCAGAGTAGGGCGATCTAGATTTTTTGCCGTCCATACGAGAAGGCCGTCGCTATTGAATAGCATCAATCAAGTTAGGTAGTCTCGGGGACCTGGGCGCCAGAAATGTCCAACTCACTAGCTGCGTTTCCACTCTGTTACGTCAACTGATTCGGTAATGTACTCCCATATAATAGGCCAAGCTACTTGCTGCTCCGCTTGCGGGCTCGTGGGGACGTCGAAACCAGGGTTCTCCGTCGTGTACCGTGCTATGGCTTCCATTGTAACTGCGATCTCCTCTGACCTCCACCCCTTTCGAGTTTTCGGTTCCCGGCCATTCGGTAGCTTGAGTTTGTCTGTGCGGTGCCGGCTGTAGGGCTAGGAGATAAAAATACGTGAACTTTTGTATCGACGAACTCAGGAGAAGGGATGTACGCTGAGCTTACCGTTCCCCGCTTGGTAAGCTGGATATCGACACGAGTAGGTCGAGAGCCTTGATCGGACTTGGCCCCATCTCCAGACTTCCTCGGGGACATTGGTTGAGCCTCCAGCAAGGGACCCTGCGGCACTGGCTGGATTGAACTAACCGGGACGAGAGCGAACGGTAGGCGGCCGTTAACAGATGGTAAAGGGGAGGGAAAAGCTGTAGATCCGGAGCCGCCAGGAAGCTTAAAAGCAAAGTGGTTATAATCGAAAGGCGATCTGGGATTGGTGAGAGGTGTAGCCGGAAGCGGGTCCACGGCTTGGCGGGGTTGCGGGTGCATAGTTTCCATGAGCGATGCAGGTCTAAAGGAGGGTTCATCCTCAAAGTTGGGAGGTGACAGCGGAGTGCCGGGTCGACTACCAAGGGAGGACTGAGACGATAGACTTGCAGTCTACATTGAAATTCGGATGTCAGTACTGCACTAGGGAGCGAGTATTTCAAAGGTGGACAGGATCGACAGACCTCGATGGAAGTAGAACTAGGAGCAGGTGAAGGACGAAACTGGTGCTGGGGTCGATCCCACAGCGTTACGCCTTGATTCGGATGGTGGTAATTCGTACCACCTTCACCTGGAGGGTGAAAGCAGGTATAGCAGTAAGTGGACCAAGGGGCAGGCAAAGTATGAGGGAAGCCCAGCGATCGGGATTGGGGAGATATTGGAGCGATGGAGACCTCTGGGACAATGGGAAGTCGGGTGTCTTCGGCAGGCATGGCAGCGGAACGTTGATAACAGGATTGACGGGCAACTTCTAGGCTGTCGGCCTCCCCCATGAGGGTGAGGGCCGGAGGCAGTCGGACGTTCGACTGTCGACGACAAGTCCAGTACGTCATGTTCAGTTCTGGTCTGCAATGCGATAGAATGTCGGGCTCACTTCAAATTCTTCCATTGCATGGATGGCAGAAGGTTTGGTAGGCATTGAGGAATGAGAATAAGAGGGGATTCAAAGCAGGTAGTTTCCGTTGTGACGAACGTAGTCCACTAGAAGCGGTTCGATATATAACAAAGACGAGGCGGTGAAGGGGCAGAGAGTACAAGTGGAGTGGGGTCAGAATGGAAGGAAATGGACGCGGTTGAGTTCGGGTTGGAAGGTCACAACAGGAGGGCATGGCCACCGCGAACAAAAGCATACACAACCCCCCACCTTCTCGACGGAAAACTCATGACCACGTCCCTAGAAAGGCACGTTATCCTGGCGCTTGTGGAAGTAACTCTACGCATTTGATCGGAGGGAAGGCAGAGTGGGAACATTCTGATCAGTGTACCGACCGGTAACTAACTAAAAAAAATGGGGAGGCAAGGGTTGCCGTCTCTCCAACGAAGCTAGGTTTTTGGGTCCAAACATTTCACCTGCGTCTCAAAGAAATTTGTTCCATTCATAGGACAAATCATCGGTCGCGCAGTGGGGAGGGCGTTGTTCCGACGTCGTTGGGAACGTCGGTGCCCTTCGTCAAGATTTGGCCCCCTCTACTCAGCTCTTCACCATCGGCAGCGTCATTGACCTCCCTTACGTCTGTGAACACTTGCGTGACAACGTTCGACGAAGTTGCCAGGAGGGGGCCCAGGCGTCAACATCGTTCTCACTCAGCGGCGTTGGCGCATTGTCCCAGTCGCCGCTATTCGACAACGGACCAGAACACAATCTCTCTAAACTATCCACCTACTTCACCAGTCTTCAACAACCTGCCTCGCTCCGCGGTAAATATCTGATATACAAACTATGGCAGGTTTGAGATCGACGTTGTCTGACCTTGGTTTTTGTTTGAAGCGCCGTTCGTCGGAATGCGAATAGGTTAGGGATCCTCATCAAAATACCGCTTCAGGACTGTATACTAGTCCTCAGCAGCGATTAAGAGCTACGAAGGGCGAACAAGGCTGCATTGTCCATTAGTGATGCGCAATACCTGCAACCAACGGGGACCCTCGACTCCCCGTCGCGGAGTCCAACCATCGAGAACACGATGATTTCCTCCCCGACCCCACCCATCAAGGCCACTGCTCTATACACCAATTAAAGTCCAGTACCACTCTAGGTTGCTCAAGGAAGTCGCGACTGGAGTTCTCGAGCCAAGTAAGTCTGGTCGGAATGGCGGCCCGTGTTGCCAACCAAGTCAAGCTATTTTCGGCATTAGGTCCCCGAACGAAGCCCCAGACATATCCAGCCAGTGATCCTCTGTTATAAATCTGCTTCAGCGTCTCGGCTGTTTCTACTCGCTACCCAGAGATTCGCACTCCTTCAGTGATTTCAAAGCCCCAGTTCGCTTCGAAAACTTCAATCCACAAGCCTCCTCGCGCCATGAGACGTGTTCTTCGCTGAGCAGTTCAGGTCTTGGTGGGTGGCTGGAGTTTCTTCACGACTTCCTATACTTCGGAAAGAGAATCCGAGAGGGGAGGCATCGAGAGCGTAGCCGAGAGCATGGATCCCCCTCGAGCCTCAAAGAAGGAATGACCCGACCTCCTCTGATTCATCGTCAAGCCCCGATCGCTCTTGGCCACATCCACCTGACGAGCTGGCCGACATCTTCGAGGAGACTGCAGGAGAGTGAACAAGTTCCTCTTGCTAGTAGTCAATGGGGCATTTCGACTTGCTCCTTGGGTGGTTGGGACTCCCTCGCATCTCGCCGTCGTGTCAAACCGCTGGTTGGAGCTGTGTGCCGATCCTCGGTGAGTTTTCAAGCGTCGAGAAAGTCAGGAGGAATGCCTTGGTCGATAATGACAGCCCGCCTTGCCTGTATCGTTGGGTGTGGTGAGTGAGCTGGGTGGTCCGTGTTGCCACCGAACATGGTGCAGTGCGGTTCGGGTTCGTTCGGTTCTGGCCTGAAAGGGGGACA
>WSTY01001101.1:0-12272 GCA_019633465.1 Tulasnella sp. 417
GGAATCCCATCTCAATCCGGGTTTCCACCCCCAAACTTCTTTCGTCTGACGAGCTTCACGATAGTCTCCGCATCGCGCCAAGGTCGCACCTACGCTTGGCTTTCCTTTCCCTCCTCTTGGTATCCGATCTCCAACAGAGAACCAAGACCGGGTGCCGCGAGAAACCCTGCCATTAGGGCGACGTCATCTTGCCAGAGTGACGACGTTCCAAGGTTCAATGTTCTCACGTTTGACAGGTTTCACGGATCTGGATCCGCGCGTTAGTTCTTGGCTAGGGCCACACGTGAGATGCTGGTGCATGATATGTGGGCGCTGAGAGGCCGAAGTTTGGGCAAACCCCGGGAATGAACATGCTTGAACCCTGGGCGCCGGACAAACGGTATAATGAGGGGGTAGATCAAGTCGAGTTATATGAGGGAACCCATTTCCCAGCGCGTGGATATCTCTCGTGGTCCGGTAGGGGGAATAACCAGGGCAGGGAGTAAACCGTGGTTGTGTAGTGTCGAACGGCCCTCAAACCAAGGAGGTACGTGACGTGCCGTGACGCTTCTTGAAGCCCGTGGATCCCCCCTCTCACGTATCGCTCACAAGTGTAAATGATATTACAGCACTTTGAATAAATGACGACACTCGGCGAGAAAAACGAAAGAATGAAAAAGGGGAAGGGGTCCGGTTCTCTTTAGGGTGCGGCATCTGGAGGAGCGGCCACCCCAAAGCAGATATGTGACCCTGGCGTCACAACGATCACCATCTGCTGAATTCTTTGTTAATAATACATCTATACGTATATGGTGAATCCGAATGGCGAGGTATTTGGGTCATCTACCTTCTCAGGATATTCGTTCACAGCTATTCTTTAGACTTCTTTCTTGTCTTTTTCTTTTTTCGCGAGTGTCATTCTCTAGGGAAACTGTTGTAATGGTAGGGGAGGTCTGCTCTTAGCATGTAGTGAGTACGACTCAACGTCAATGAAGTGAGGAGGAAAACGAGATGCACCGAGAAACCACAAGGAAATTAACTCGAACCGCACCAGCAATCCGAGCGATAAGGTTGAAGACTCGAAGCTCAGGGAGTCGTTGGACTTCATAGATTGGATCTGAGATTTGTACTCACTTTTGCCGTAGGACCCTGTACGAGCGCTGCAGGACGGTGCGTGCAGCGTGATTTGAACTCTTCTATCTTCTTCTCGTGCAGCCGAGGCGACAGCTGGACCCGGTGCTCATGTAGCTCGTATTCATATCACAGGAAACAGGGTCCAGAGACATGCCCAATTCTTCTCCGTTTATATATCGCTGAATATGGAGCCTTCAATTGCACCAGGACAAGTCCTTTCAGTCGGCCAGGAGTCGACGGATAGACTCTGGAGTGTCAAATAATAGGCCATGAGCCGTAAATCAAACATCGCGTAGCACGTAGCACATGTATTAGGTGTCAACACAAGATAGGTATCTCTTCTCCCAGTGAATGTATGGTGTTGTTGTCCTTTGCGCGATGGGGGCAGTGCGTTGTGACCACGTGATCGGGTGGCGCCCCAAACGAAGCCACACTTTCCAGGTGACGCGGCCCCAATATATTCAAACTAACTCTCGGCGCCCAAATGCAGGGTCCTGAATAACAGCGGGCTTGCCTTTGTTGAAACAAGAGGGCCAAGCCTCTAGCTGACCTCGTTCGGCTCAAGTCTATCGGCTTGAACTCTCATTGGGCGCCCGCGATGAGATTGCCCTTTTCGCAGAGACATGTCCAACGCAAGGTACGAGGGGATGCAGTCCGTCTGAGGCTTGCTCGTACGTCCGCATTGACCCAGGGGCCTGTGTTTGGCCTCCGTTGGGGTGTGGTTGGCTGGTGCGTGTCAGCGGCATGTTCCGGGCATGACCGAGCGCGGATTCGAAGGTCGAACGACGAGCAGGACGAATGCCTCGTGCACTGCACTCTCCTGGTTCCCCCTCATGCTATCGATCGAGCCGATTTTGGCGAGATTGCCTGTACTGATTGTGTGGCATGCCACCAAAAGGTGAACTGCCTGACTCCGCGCGAACGGTCGAATCCAACGGCATGACCTCAGCTTGGTCATCCAAGCCTTCTGCAGAACATTCTAAAACGCAGGACGAGTGTCCAGGCAGGCCTATGCCCGGCGCCTTCTCGCCTCATGGAGCAAGGCGTATAAAGGCTTAGGGTTCGAGTGATGGCGACTGCGTTATCCGTTCAGACCCTCTACCACCTTCATCCCCCCTACCCGCCTCCTGTACTCTCTCGACTTGCGCTCTCTCCACAAATCTCATAGTCGAACGACACCGCGCTCAACCACCAACCCCCCTTTCTTTTCGATCGAACGGAGCAATGCAGAACGACGAGCACGACGCTTATGGGACCATTCGCGCACCTGTATCTCAGCGCGAAGACACCTCTAATAAGCCCCAGCTCAGCGCGAAAGTGGTAAATGACGCTCTTTCTAAACGCCGGCCGCATCACTGACAGAAATTACGTCCCGGTAGGTACGGAGGCTGGAGAAGCTTGCACCATTGCGAATCGATCCTGCTTTGATAAAATTCCCAGAAGGCGCCCCCGTATTCGAAGGTGGATATGCAATAGTTTCGCGAGCACTTTTAGGCTCTCGGTCCAACGGCACTAGCGGCCGAGTCGTGGAGTCGAAGGGAGGGAACGTCAAGCACCGTGAAGTCACTCGCGGGAGAAATTCGACGGGCCCACAGTAAATTTATTTATTTTTCCAGTTTCACTGGAGTTATGGGTTTCCGGGGGATGGCAAAGTCCGCACGGCAACTCGGCGCAAAACATCGGCGTGATTTATTTACGGGAAAACATGAAGAAAAACACCAGTCCGGTAACTTGAACAGGGATAAGGGTCCAACACCTATACTACTCGTCTAGAAAAGCGGCGTGCTCAATAGCTCCTGCCCGCTGGACAAAAACCCATTTACCTCGATCGCGGATCCGACCGACTAGAGCCCGCGCGCTAGTTCCGTCAATGACTTCACGGTACCGAAAACGCTCATACTCCCAGTATCCATAAACGTCCCGATGAGCATCGCACATGTGAACATCCATAAGGAGGTGCGGTTTCGCAATTTCTTGTGGCAACTCGGGAGAGGGTTGTATTTCGCAGATAAACACCCGTTCAAGCTGTCCGAAGAAATCCTGGGGTTGGAAAATTGGCGGAGCGTGAGGACGGTGTGCCATAGTGTCGACCACCAGCTCATACTGCATGAAAGTCGCATCCCGGTGGTTGTCCTCCTTCAGAGCGTAGCCGATGCTTGCGTTGATGATGTCCGTCTCGTCGATTTGCACCCGTCCCCACTGAACAACTGCCTGAGGAAGACAAGCGTCGGCGGTGGCAAGGGTGATCTCGTACTGAGTTGTCAGGTACTTGGCAATGCGGCGACGGAGTGGCTGATGCTCCCCTCGAGTTAAATCGACAGTGGAGCGGGGATGGAGGAGGAGGAGATCTGGATACCGGTCAGCGTCGCGGTAGGATGGTAAATCCCTGGTGTTATACATCGCCGTGTAGGGGGGTAGGCGCTCCTCAAGTCCGTACATATGTCGAATTGAGTGGAGGGTCGAAACTTCTAGGATGCGACGATTGAGAGAAGCGTAGGGCCACTTTCGAGAACTGACGGCACGGCTGAGCTGGCCACAAAACCGTTCCATAACCCAACTCCAATATGCCCATAAAGGCCCACTCTGCTCGATCATATCCGGGAGATGGATCCAGGCATGCATTGTGAGAGAGCAAGCCGGCAAACGATCGGCATTGAACTGATAGAAGATTCTAAATTAAGGAAAAATGCAAGATGTCAATATTCTAATTAGCCAAACAGACGGAGAGGAGCTGGAAGTCAAACTATGACTAACCTTTCATACTCGGTATACCAGGTCATAATATCCTCATGAAGCTGAGCTCTACTAGCGGCAGTACTTGAGAAAGCCATGCACCGTTCGATGATCGCAGCGAAGCGCATTATGTGGTTGTAGTAGAGTGCGCGCGAGAATCGACCGCGAAGAAGGATTGGGGCGTACATAGTGATCCAAATAAGGTACCCTTCGGCAGTCATGTAAGACCGGTCTTCCGCAATGTTGGGCAGGCGACGACCAAAAGCGGCAGGGACAGTGGAGCCACTCTCGGCTGTAGCG
This sequence comes from Tulasnella sp. 417, assembly GCA_019633465.1. Lineage (NCBI taxonomy): Eukaryota > Fungi > Basidiomycota > Agaricomycetes > Cantharellales > Tulasnellaceae > Tulasnella > Tulasnella sp. 417. The sequence goes on from WSTY01001101.1 coordinate 4,147, forward strand.
GCTCCGATCTCCCTCCAGATTCTCTCTGGAATGATGTAGGACTCCACCCCAGCACCGAATTCCTTGCAATCTCCACCGATAAAATTGACATACTTCTTGACCGAGTTATAAGTGAGATGCATGAATTCGAATGGAGCAGACCAAGGGAGAGAGAAACCGGGGATCTTTGTTGCAATGGAGGTATGATTGATTCCGTAAAGTTGGGAGAGTCGGCGGTGTTCTTGTTGTGTGGGTGCTTCATCGACTTCCTTCGCTTGCTGCATCCACTGTGGCTCGTTCCGAAGCGGAAGGGTTGAGAGCGTGTAGAGGGAGGGGGGGTAACCGGGTGGACGAGTGATGGGGAGGTAATGCTGGAGATTGTTGGAGCCAACGATCCGAACACCTTGAATCGGACAGAAGCGACAAGGGTGTAGTGCGCCGTGATGCTTCCCACCAGTGTATGCTGCCGTCGAAGCAGGCATATCGCCACATCCCCAGGGTGCATAGATCCGTAGTTTGAACATGGATTGGGTGAGCGCGTCGTATGCATTGACCCCCAGCGCGGCTTGGCAAAGCTCCTGAACGGCGACGAAGCTAAAACTGTCGTGATCTTTCGGCTTGTTCGGCCCGGGTATCATGCCAATGCAGATGCAATTACTGAGCTTGTATCGTTCACGGGGTGAGAGGTTGTTGTTGATGTACAGCATTGGCCATGCGGTGTGCTTGCCACGACGAAATAGCTGAAAGCCGTCGGTGAGGGCCGTAAGGAAGACATCCCGAGGATCTTGGAAGTAGAGGTGGGGTAGGACCCGCCCGTTAATAATGACATGGTTATCGCGAAGCCATTGGTAATGGATCGAGTCGTAGATGTCGGAAATGGTTTCGTCATCGTCCATGTAGTGATCGTGCTCGTGTTTTGCGCGGTAGCGCATGGCCATCGCAGACGGTAATCCAGCGTACAGTGCCTTGACCTGGGGTATGAGCGGAATGTAATGAAATTGATTCCAAGGACGGCCATCAGGTTTGAAGCGGGCGGTGTTACAGTACTTGCACGAGTTGAGATCGGCATATGGACCGACAAAGCAAAGACACGAGTTGCGACAGCAGTCGTACATTGTGGCCTCGATGCCGGAGAGCTCGTACATTTCGTTTCGGAGGGTAGGAAGCGATGGAAGGGATATGGATGGGTAAGTTGCTCGAATCTTTTGATATGCGTTGGCACCGAGATTGATCTCCATCTGAAGCTTGTAGGTTCGAATTGAGAGCCAGTGTTCGGAGTGCTCGGGAATACCTGTAAGCTGGCCTGGATTGGATCATCAGTTGTGGTTAAAAGGACCGGTAGTGAGAGTAAACATACGATTTCGTGCGGCTTCCAAATCCCAAATGAGAGCCAGCTCGGGGATGGGCGCGACGTTAGGCGACACAGGCCTGGTAGCTGGGAGGTCGGGGGAAGCGTTGGACGGCGAACGAAGCGATCCAGTTTCGCTGCCGATGTTGGGACCAGTGCCAAAATTGCCGCCGACGTCGTCGTCCTCTTCTGGAGCCTCGCTCGGCTCCCTTGCAATCCCAGCCCACTCTAAACCATCGTCCACAGGGCTCCCTTGCTCCGCTTCGTTGGCCAGGGCTTCCATGGCGGCGTTGGTCAGGGCTTGCAAAACAGCGACGTCTTCTGTGTACTCCTCCAGATTGAGACTTCCCTCATCCGTATGCCCCTCCACCTCCATATCGGTTGACATTACCGCTTGTGCCGATTGAGCCGGTTGAGCCATGGTGAGAAACATTGGGTCAAGACCGTCCTCAGCAAGGTCGCTGAGGTTCAGCTCGGAGAGAGCCTGTTCGGCAGAGGTGAGGGACATGGAATCGCTGGGAGGGGAAAAATCGACGGCAGGTGGATATACCGACGGAATGGGGACTGAGGCTGCCAATGCTTGCGCTTGCTGCATCATACGCTTGTGCCGCCAGACGACAGAACGATGGAGGGTCTTGTCGCAGTGATCACAGTACTGGAAGCCGGAAGAGGTTGCGTGAGCTCGAGGGGGCATTGCAATGGTGTGTGTGGTTATGATGAGAGAGAGGAGCGAGGTCAGACATTGGGCTTTTAAAGTGTCGATGGGAGGGGAGTGTCATGGTTGTTGGAGGTTCGGTTGAGTCGTGAGATTATCAGAATCTGGGCTGCCTCGGTTTGTCGGACCTTCAATGAAGCTGCAGTCGATATGCCTCAATTGCCTATTCTATTACAATCGATCCAGAAAACAGGCAGAAATGATCAACGAGACAGATGAAAAGTATCCAGGTGACATGAAAGAATCAGTCACTGTCCGAGTCTGGGCCTCTCATGCTTACATCACTGTCAGTACCAGAGTCCATGGAAATGTAATTACCGTCCTGTCCCTCGATAATTTCTCCAGTGTCTTCGTTCTCAATTCCAGCTTCATCTTGAGCCTCAAATACGTCTTCACCTTCGGTGGTTAGCGATGGTGAAGCTTGGGGACCGGTGACCTGGGCCGCCTCGGGGCCCAAGGCCGCGAGCTCGAATGCAGCTGTTATCTGGTGCGCAAGGGCCGCCTCGCTAGATGTCCAAGAACCATACACAGAGGAGCTAGGTGACGATGACTTTTCTGTTGGAGTCTGTGTGCTGTGATGACCTCACCACATGTCACAACAAAGGTCAATACGGCAAACCCAGGATCCACACACGTTCTCACGATTACCCCGCGTCCCGTAACTTTCGCCCTCGATCGCATCGTCGCCTCACCTTCACCACACACTCCTTACTCATCCCCTCATGTATCCCATGTTTCTCTTACTCATTCGACGCGTCAGCCTTTCCTTGATATTCTACCACATTCTTTACTATTCTAGGATACTTTAGTCACAGCCACTCCTTAGTATTTAACCACAGCGGAATGAGGTGGTTTGTTCCTCATTCCGCCTCTCGTCTACTTCAATACCACAGTCCTCTCAACCTTCGTGCCATACTGATTACGATCGGGTGGTGATCTCTCTCTGTTAACCCAAGTCCAAAGCCACAGTCCCACAGTCCAAGCCCATAGTCCCACAGTCAGATACGCCCTGCTCGGTCTACCTTGCTAAGACCGTGACATGTGCCACTATTGCCAGACAAAGGCGAATGAGGAGCAACATCAGAGGGCGAAAGCGGTGAAGGAGGTGGAGGCGGCTCGGAACTCGCAGCTGGTAAAGCTGCTATCGGATCTATTCAGAGAGTCCAGAATTCGTTAGCCTAGTAGCCATCTATTTATGCAAACATTGATAACATTACCTGGGTTGAGATCAATAACTGAAGCGACATCACCAGGACCGGGCAGCTCTTCAATGTCGGTGAAAGGTGGGTCTGTGGGTAGAGAGACACCCAATCACGTCAGCGCAGGCTCAAGAATGTCTTTAATAAGAGACTCTCTCAAAATTGACTTACTATTGGAATCGTAAGAGGTCCCAGCGGCGGATTCCGTTGTGGTTGAGACTGACAGTAGCAGCGGTGCGTCGGTTTCCTCAGCAGCCGCAGATCCACCTGGCTGTGATTGCCATGCTGTAAAGGCATCAACAAATATGGAAAGATGACCGGAGCATATCGCATGACCACAATGAAGCACCGCCGGAAAGATCGCCGGGTTGCAGCCACAGCCAACACAAGGTTGGTGGGGGTTCTCGAGCGGGACGGTGACAGAACCAGTGCAGTGAGGACAAGGTAGCTCAGAGTCTAGTTCCGTTTGCGTTCCAGTGCTCAGGTACACAACATGAGTGGCAGAGGTGGTGTGATCACCTGGCAGAGGGGGCATCAGTCAAGGTAGAAATGGAGGGCGAAAGCAAGACAAACTCGAATATGCAGGGGGGGAGGATTCTTCGAACGGATCAGCGTCCTTCCACGCCATTGATTGAAGTGATAATGCTGACTTGCCATCTGCAAACCTCTCGACATGACACTATATAGGGCATCAGAGGGAGCGTGCCCAATGAAGAACTTGTTTGGCTGAAAGCCAACACCCATCCCGTCGATGTGGGAGTTTAGCCCAAACAGTTCGATTCTGACCTCCACCTCGCCTCTTTTTTACGTCGTGAACAGGTATCCGTGGTCATGCAAGGCACTGGAGCGCAGCCTCATGGCTATAAATGAGGTGTCCAGAATCTCAAGGTAAGTTCTTTATCTCACTTCCCCCTTGATTGAACTGCTTTTTGCGTCTAGGTGACCTCTTTGTCTCCAGGCTGCCCTGAAATTTCTTCCACTGATCGGACAGTACACGTCAAAAAATGTCTGGTGACCAGGTCAGACATTCAATTACCAGTAGATCCGGAGGTTGACCTTGCATCCCTGTTAATTTTTTCCTAGCTTTCACCACTGTCACCCAACGACTTCGAATTCATACTCGACTTTACCCAGCTTGGTGAAGCATTTCCGGCCAGCAGTGATCCATCCAACATCCTCCAGCCCTCATCGCCTCTCAGTCTGACGTCGTCTCTACGTGACCTCTCACCGCTCACGGATCCAAGTCTCAGCTTAGCTCACTCTGATTCCCCTCCTGAACAGTTGCTCCAATGCCCCCCTCTCAATATTAAATTCTCTCCTCTACCGTTGTTGTGTCGCTCTTGTGGCTCCCCCATCAACCCTCCTCTCTCTTCCACCGTCGCTCTTTTCTCCCTTGCTTTGACCATGCCCACAGCAACTCGCAGTTCTACAACGTCAACAGCCCAGTCCACCAAGGCTGCTACAGGCAAAACAACTGCCTCAAAGACCACTCGTTCCACTGCATCAGCTCTTCCCCACTCGAGTTTGAATTTGAACCGCGGCGCTAAGCGCAAAGCCGCCGTTGCTGATGATGAAGGCACTACCGATAACGCTGATGACACCCGCGACCCTCAGGCAAGCGAGTCTCGTCAAGTCCCTCGGAGCAAACGGCGGGCAACCGAAGCACCTCCAGCAAAGAAGGCAGCCAGGTCCGTCTCCTCCAGAAAAGGGCCCCAAGCCTCAACGACCGTTTCCGCCAGCCCCGATGTCACACTGCCGGCACCCGTACTCGATGACCGCCAACAATCGCCACAGCCCAACGAGAACCAAGGTCCCACCCAACCACCTGAGTCAGACACGGAACATGCGCCAGCACGCCAAACCTCCAATGCCGCTGAAGATTCCGGACCCCGTGCAAGCACCTCGTCAACTGCTGTGAACGAGAGGCTGGCAGGTTAGCGGCCTTCTAGCGCCACTGCTAGTCGTCGTTTTGAGTAATGACTAACCTTTCCTTGTTATTTGACGCAGAACTTGAAGAAGAAAACCGCCGCCTCAAGAAGTACCGGGCCCGGTGGGTCCGCGATCACTCCGAAAAACAGGCCACCGGTAGCGAAGATGCGGAAGACCCGATACCTCGCCCTCCTGGCGAACGTGGTAAGAACGGGTGGAATATGCAAGACGCTCTTCAACTTGAGGACGATGGTGACACGTACAACGAAATCCTGGTTCGTGCTTATCATACTTCAAGGCATTGAAGAGTTGCTAACTTTCTTTTTTACGCCAAGGCCACAACTCGCAATGCTATTCGGGAGGTTGGCCTCGACTGCAAGCTCAGGTTCGACGATCAAGACACAGCACGGTTAACCAATTGTTACTTGCAGGTACGTTTATTTGAGATCGCGAATAATTGTATGTTCACTCACTACCTTGTAGATGAAGAACAAGCACCCTTACCTCAGCCGATTCAAGCACAACTGGGCCTGTCGCGAGCTAGTAATCGGGGCATTGCAGAATCGTAGGAAGGCCGAAAGCGCAAAGGTCCGTAGTCGCGTCGGGAAAACTTCCACCAAGGTCAAGCCCGCCGCCAAACGGAAGGGATTCAAGCCTCGGTCAACCTCGACAAACCAAGCTCAAACCCCTGAGGCAGAGGATTCAGCCGCAGAGGACGAGGATATGATGGATGAGTGAAGCGCTGGTGTGTGCGCAATTTTGGTTGGCATTTTCCCTCTCTTTTCTGTTCCCTTGCCTTTCTTTACACATTCCTTCAACAACTCATCCCTAATACTTCCGAATTTTAATATACACTTTCAATGCACCAGCCGTACGACTCGCAGTGCCTATTCTGTAGCGGCAGCAACAGCCTGCTCGACTAAAATTTACCGGTTTAACCCGAATTGAATTCCAGTGAAACTGAAAAGACACCGGTTCGGCGATCTAAATCAACACCCGTAAATGTGTTGCAAAATTCTGTCGATTTTCTACAGGGACTTCCTGGTACAGGTACCCCGGATGTTTTGACGTGACACGTGAAAAAAACTGCTGTGCCCTTGTCGAAAAAATAACAGTCAGCACGTCGATAATTTACTGCCGGTGACTTCGCGGTGAAGTCCAGCGATCGGATCTCAAATTCGGAAGGCGACCACAGCCGACGAGACGCGGGAGGGAGTAACAGCGACGCAGATCATGTGGCCCAGGAAGGAGCTGGAGGACACAGGCAGGAATCAGACGACGAAATCTCCGGACCGAAAAAGGTCAGTGGCGCCCAGCTCCTTATGGCTTCCACGGCCAACTGCTGAGTGTCCTCGAATGCAACGTTATAGGATGTAGCAGTGAAGAAGATGAAGGTGAAGACCTCAGATGAAGTATTACGGGTATTGAGCGTGAGCCTGGCTCTTTATCATGACGTATGGATTCGACCCTAACAGTCTCCCAGTTGACGCTCAGGGAGGCGGAGGTCTTAGCGGGCTTGTCGCACGAAAACATCATCAAGCTCGAAGGATTCGTTGAAGACGTGTCGAAAGAGGTGATCTGGTTGGTCTTTCCTTGGGAGAACAACGGGAACTTGAAGGATTTTGTCGCCTTGTTCGATTGGGAGGTTCCGGAACGGATCTGGCTCGTAGGTAACCCGTCAAGCGTTTCCTTTGCTGTATATTCAACACCTTATATTGTAGATCGACGACGTGGCACGAGGTGTGGAATATCTCCATACCAGGAAGCCGCCCATCTGTCACGCTGACCTCAAATCTGTAAGTGGTGATACATCCGATACATCCGTGATGATGCAATTGGCAAACGTCGATCTATCCTCTACAGATCAACATCTTGGTCAACTCGGAATGCCGCGCCGTCATTACCGACTTTGGCTCCGCTCATCATCCCGAGGCTAATCGTGAGAATAAGGAGAGGAAGGGAGCTATCAACCAACCTCAACCGGTACCATCCGTCGAAGCAACTTTCTGTACCGCCACCAATATGATCACCTTAACGGGCATCCAGTGTACAACTCGTTGGGCCGCCCCAGAGGTTTTGGAGGACGACGAGTTCAGTCTCGCTAGCGATATATGGGCGCTAGGTTGGGTGGCTTACGAGGTATGTTGCGCTTCCAGGTCGTTCCGCAGCTGGGGCTCAGAAAACCCGCACCGAAACAGGTCATGACCAACTATATTCCGTTCCACGATGTCAAGGAAGCCATGGTAGTCAGACGCGTCGTTCGGGGAGACCTTCCGTCGATCTCCAACGATGTCCGGATGCTGTTGATGCAAGCGCTTTGTACCCTGGTGGGGCAGTGCTGGAACATCGACCACAGTAAGCGACCGACAGCTAAGGACTGTCGCAATTCACTCAGCTGGATGGTGAGTAAATGTGGTCCTCGGTACCATGCATGCAATTTAACTCGACGTACTATAGCCGATGATCGCTCCAAGTCTAGGACGCACGACGGAAGCGACGAGCTTCGTGGATTGCTCTCCAGAGCTCTTTATGAAGCTTGGAGAGATGCATCTAACGCAGAGCGATTATCAGAACGCATTAAAGTACTTTACCAAAGCTTTGGATGTATACACCTACACAGGTAACAGGGGAGGAGAAGCCAACGCGCTCTTGGAGCTCGCCCAGATACATAGATTTCAACATCGATACAGCGAGGCGATCACGTCCTATACCAAAGGTCTGGAAATCCATACGGACCTTGGCAACAAACGAGGGAGAGCCATCGCTCTTTGGGGTCTCGCTGAGGTGCATCGGCTTCGAAACGAGTACACCCAGGCCGTCACATTCTTCTCCGAAGACCTACAAATCTGGACCGACATCGGCGACAGAGCAGGGAGAGCCTCCGCTCTTTTGGGCCTCGCTGAGGTGCATCGGCTTCGAAACGAGTACACCCAGGCCGTCACATTCTACTCCGAGT
>WSTY01001102.1:0-12270 GCA_019633465.1 Tulasnella sp. 417
CAAACCGGTTCCTTTGGTACCTAGCCCACATGCCTTAAATGGGAAGGTAGATTACTCTTTTTCGTTCTCATGTGATATTTTAGGGCATTATTTGGTCAAATGTCTATATACTATATGAGCTTCACGGATATCGCCTCCTGAATGATGACCAACTGTCTGTTTTCCAAATCCGGCCGAGCAATGACATCATCTCGGCCTAACGCTCCCCCCCATCACCTATACCGCATTGACAGAGATGTCGGCATGAATCGTGTCCAAACTACTCTATTGGATTATCTACATGCTTTGAGGCTACTATATACAGCTTCTCAACTTCTGTTCGGGGCGTTCGCGCTAACTCCGTTGAACCCCGTTGAACCGGTTCTCAAACCGGTTTATTGCGGTTCGGTTCTGGTTCGGTTCGGAACCGGAACCGCGAACCGACTTTCTTGGAAAGTGGAACCAGTTCGCGAACCGAACCGAACCGAACCGAACCGGCGGCAACACTAACAACGCCAGCGCTCCTGTGAACAACCTCCCGCCGGAACTCTTTACGAGGATCCTTCAGATAGCCCTGAAGGACGCGAGTAGCCCACAGCACTTCCTGGCAAATATTCTCCTCGTTTGCCGTCCGTGGAATCAGGTGGTGCTTGACTCCCCTACTCTGTGGACCCGGTGGGACGTCTGGAGCAGCTGGCGCAACTCGAACTGGCTCCAATACCTGCAGCGCATCCTGATCCAGTCCGGGTCCCTTGGACTAACACTCTCGGGCTCCCTCCGGGAACAAGCGCCTGGTGGGCCCCTCTGGGGGGAGCTAGGCGGATGTATGTCCCGATGGCAGGATGTTAGCTTTGAGCTTGGTTACAACGGTGACACATTATTTTCCGTGCTGCCGAAGCTGGGAAATGATACTGCCCCCAAACTGCGGAGGCTATTCCTCCGCTCATATGATAGTTGCGGACCTCTCGACATATTCGACCCTCATGATCCCTGTCCCTTGGAGAAACTTGAGCTTTACCGCACCGCAGTAGTCTGGCGCACGGTGAACTTCGAGCGCCTTCGGTACCTCCATGTCAGCGGTCCATACGAAGAACCACCATCAGTGCCAGAATTGCTCCAAATCCTTGGACGGACCCGGCGATTGGAACACCTCTGCCTCAAGGACATGAAGCTCGCCTCGGAGTCCACCGGTCTTTCCATGCCCAGCGAGCCCGTCTGCCTACCCCATCTGTCATATTGCGAAATAGCATGTCGGTACACCGCCGACACCCTCATCCATATGATCCGATTCCCATCCTGCAAGGAGGTGTCCGTTTGCGAGGCTCTTATATCGGACCCAGACTCCATTTCTTCTCTTGCCCACGTCGCCCATGTGATCGAGAACGCGATCAAGGTGACAGACGCGAGATTTTCTCTCGAAAAAGACAAATTTCGGGTCAGTGCGTCTGTGTTTGGGGAAAGCAGCGCGCTGCTTGCGACAAAAGGGGAGCCGGCACCTCACACCCAACTCACACCGAGCCTAGCCTGGATCTACATCCCCCACGAGTATCGCGCGCAGCGAAAAATAATGTCAAATGACGCGTCTGTAAAGGGTCTGTTTAAACAGCCCTGGTATCTCCGTTATCCTTGCAAGGATTAGCTTGTAAACCCCCGATGTTTTCATGTGCGTCGTAAGTCTATAGTGACTGGTATACGTACAATAAACTTGATCCAAAAAAAAAAAAAAAGGGGAGCCGGAAGCTGTCCTGCGTTGGTTCATCAACATGGCCCGCGCAGCACTCAACGCGTCACCTGCCGTCAAACTCTCACTCGAATCAAACTTTTCCTACGACCAGACTATGCGAATTATCACCGAGCTGAGTGATCTAAAAAACATAACGGGCCTGCACTTCCAGGGTCGCCGGCTCTCCGCCAATCGCTGCAATCCTCTAGATTGCATTGACAACCTTGGAGACAAGATTCAACAATGGTTTCCTCGGCTGCGCTCAGTGGTTTTCAGTGTCAATACCGTGTCAGACCTGGAGTCAGTCTATCGGGTGGTCCTCCGGCGGCATCAGGCAATCACGAGCAACAAACAGGTCCATCTATCCCCTCTCCGAGACGTTATTATTGCAAACGATGGCAAATTGGACCTAGAGGGCCGTTGCAAGGACCAGCTGGATACGATACAGGGTTTGATTGCTGGAGGGAGCCTTGTTATCGGGTCCCAGCGCTGGGAGGCTTCGAGGTGACTTGGAATATTTGATATGTTTGGCGATTCGGGTAGGTTTAGTGCAATTAAGCCAATTTTGAAACCCCCCGCATCGTCTTTTAGGCAGTGTCGAGGCATGGATATTAGGTAGAGTAGCTTCACAGTATTGAGATATAATGAGGACCGATGAATGAGGTTCTGGAACGGGAATAGCGAGGTCTGGATCGAGGGAAGGCTAAGTGTCTCGATGGTGATAACACCTAGTGCTGAGCTTTCGGTCCATCACTTGACTTATGGGGGACGTTTACGTCGCGAGCGTACCGTCCCTCGGACTCCCGCCGTCGCTTGTCGAGAAGACGACGCCGCAATTCTATAAGTTTTATAAAGCAGGTCCATCGTTGATTCTGGAATCTGGCCCCTCGTTCACCAAGTGCAACTTGAAGCCCGTGCCCCGTGAACTCGGGTCGCTGATGATGGTTCCCCGAAGCCTCATCACTACCACAGTAGGAGTCTGAATGCCAAATGCACAAATGCTCCCGTATCGTCCGGGCCGTGGTCTCTTCCTGCTCCGCTAGACAACCCGATCGACAGAACGACGGTGGCGAACATTTGGTCAACCGGTATACCTGATTCACTGAGTAAGCATGAGACTTGCGAGGTCTCTTGAAGCAAAGTTACTTTGGCGCCGCGCTTTGTAGATCGCATCTTACAGAAGCCGAACTGTGAGATTTATGCTCGGTTGGGACTGATGACTACACCCACCTCAGTCCCCATCACAGTTCCCGTGAAGGAAGTCATCTCCTATGGATCCCACGATAGTAGCTCTGCAAGACTTGATTCTCATACTTTGTTGCAGGCTGAAAAGTCGAGACCCGAGGTCAGTGCGGGAGGGAGGAGCTAGCGAAGAATGCCAAGGGTCTGATCGGCCTAATGACGTTAGCCTTGAATGGGATAATGCTCTCCGTAGCATCCGAAACCCCTCCACTCCAGAATTTTTGGGCCTTGCGCTAGCAACGGAGAGTGTGCTCGAGGAAGTGCGAAATGAATGCAACGAAGCTATTGTCGCAGCCCGCGAACAGTACAACGCGCACCTTGCGCTAGCCACGGAGAGTGAGGAAGTGTGTAGTGAATGCGAGGAAGCCACTATCGCAGCCTGCGAACAATACAGCGCGCGCCTTGCGCTAGCTACGGAGAGTGAGGAAGTGCGGAGTGAATGCGAGGAAGCCACTGCCGCAGCCCGCGAACAGTACAACGCGCGCCTTCCGGTCAACATTCTACCACCAGAGCTATTGGGGAGTATCTTCCAACTGGGGTTGGAAAACTACGCATGGTATACGGCTGGGAATCATCCAGCTGTAATATCGCTCGTTTGTCGCCAGTGGAACAGAGTCGCGGTCAATACACCAAGCCTGTGGACGCGGTGGTGCGAGAACGACGGACCGAAACGCTTGGAGCGGGGGCGGATTCTGTCCAAGTCGATGGGGCTATCACTCTCCAGCGAGCTCACTGGTGACACAATATCTGACCAACTCATTGCCGAGGTAGGCCGGTGGCAGGACGTATCATTCTCCTTTTTCGGCGACCCAAACCAGACGCTCGGCCACTTACAAAGGTTGGGCAGCCAAAATGCTCCTAAATTGAGAAAGCTCCATTTTTCTGCGATGTTCCACTCCGGTCAAGCACTCGACCTTTTCGACCCCCACGATCCGTGTGGTTTGGAAGACCTCTGGCTTTCCGACGTCCCCGTGGTTTGGGATGGGTTAAAATTCGAGCGCCTTCGACGTCTCTCCATCGGCAAATATTTCTTCACGAACCTCTCTACCACTGAATTATTGCGAATTCTCGAGTGGAACTGGCGATTGGAGCACCTTAGTCTCTGGGACTTGGAACTAGGTCCCGAAACCCTAGAGCTTTCCACAATCAGTCAGCCTATTCACATGGATTCCCTATTATCTTTGGACGTCAGGTGCGATGATAATAGCGCAGACCGTCTTGTTCGCATGATGCGGTTTCCGCGTTGCAAGGAGGTCAGAATCTGTGGAATCACTGTAACTGACCCAGACTCGGTTTATTCACTGTCCCACTTAATCGAGGCAACTAGAAACTCGATCGCGGTCGAGAAGACGAAGTTGTCAGTGGGTTATTGTGATTTCGGGATATTGAGAGACGCTGAGCCCAAGGTCCTTTCGGAGACTTTTCATAGTGTAGACGTCCGAGTCGACATTGATTCGGGGGAGCCGGAGCTTGCGTTGAGCGGGTTTATCAATTTGTCCACCGCTGCTTTAGCGGCGTGTCCTGCCGTCACCCTACTCCTCAAGGACAACTTCTCCTATGGGTGTACCATGCATGTTATTTCTGCTTTGGCTCCCTTAAGAAGCATAACTTCTTTGGGGTTTTTGGGAGGGACACCCGATAATGACGGTGATGTCTGCAGTCCTTTGGAGTGTCTTGTGCACGTCATGCAACAGGTTCAGGATGCTTTCCCCCGACTTGACACTCTAAAATGTTTTATTAACACTGTATCAGAGCTGGAGTCCCTCCGTCGAATAGTCCTCTGTCGGCACCAGGTGATTACAGGCCAGGAAAAGGTGGAGATAGTACCACTCAAAGAGGTGGACACTGGGCATGAGAAGGGCTGCGATCTCCAAGGTCGCTGTGCAGCCCTATTCGACGAAATACAGGCATTGATTCCCGGAGGAAATCTGAAAGTATTCTCCCAACGCTGGGGTACAGGTCGCACAGCGTGGAATGATAACTGGAGGAGGGATTCATTGATCGGATAATTTTTTTCCCCTTTTCCAATCCTGTCAAGCGATCTCGGGATCGAGACACCCCAAAAAGGTTGAATTTTGTTCTTCTTGAAACGTACATAATCTAGCCCCTTTACGACAGATATAGTCTGATTAAAAGGATTAGAGGGCCGCGACGCAGGCATCCTAGATTGTTGAAAAGAACGAGTGGTGTCGGGGACAATGTAGATAGCCTGCAAGGTCCGCTTGGAAGGTGCTAATGCTCCCTTAGCTGGGTCGCTTCGCGTCTTGAAGTATGACTCAAAGAGCGACTCTGCTTACTCCCTTACTAATCGCGTTTCCGCGCATTTCTATTTTGAGCCTCGTTTCGATGATGTTGAGGCGACTAATGTTGTTGCTGGAGTTAGTTTTTCATTCTTTCAGAGGATCTGGGTGTCAGGATTCGGCTGGAGGAGGTTGAGTAGTCATCACTCTCTACCTATTATCTGGTTCGGGAGTGCCGTATTTTGCTTCCGGTATAACGCCGCTTAGTTCCACAGGCGATATGGTGGTTTGCGAGCTCGTTTTAGTCCCGACGGTCCATGCCAACCTGCGTTTCGTTGGTTGGTCACCACAGCTGGCCCTATGGTCAACAGCTCCCCTTCCCCAACGCTCATATCCGAGATGGAATTCGACTGCGACGCTTCTTGGATACACTATCAACTGCGACCCACCTTCGCAACATACCTGCCTTACATCTCAGCGGCTGTTACAGCGGACTGATGCGAGGCAACTTCCTAGATTGCCTAGCTAACTGTGGGGATCAAATCGGTCGTTCATTCCGAGGGCTCAAGAGATCATCGTTGCCATTTCTTCCTTTTCGGAGGTAGAGTCGCTGCATAACTTCATGGCACTCAGCTGCGCGGAAGGTTTGCAATGATGGGTGACCCACGCGCATTTCGACGATAGAGACCTCTGGCTAAGCAAATGTAGAAATTCATTTCAAAAGATCTCCCCACATATCTCTGGAGAAAAGCTATGGGTTGGTAATAAAATTCGACAGGGCGGGTCCCAAGCCTGTTGGCTTGACCTCAAAACATGGTACTGTTGTTGCCTAGCCTTCTGAGCAGACCTCTCGATAAAGCTAGTGATACACGTTTTAACCCACATGTGTTCTTCATATGCATTCGTTCTCATGACACACTCGCTGCGGCGGAGGGGATTGCATTCCATTCTCATTAAGGCCCGTTGCCTTTCAATCGACTTGATTGTCTTTCCTTTCTTTCTTTTTGGGGAGTCCACCCAATGCCTTGACCGCTTTCTCTATGGCAAGCAACCTATCGCATTTGGTCAAACCAGAGAGAGTTTGTACCTCAATCATGTAATGAAAGCATGCGGACGTCTGTTTTATTAGGCGGCAGATACGCGAATTAACACAGATCGTGCCAGGCCCACGTATTCTTCTCCAGAGACACGCTCTTCATCGTCGACGGTCCCTTCCCATCTTGAAAGGCAGCCCTCGATCAAGGTATACGCTTCTGCTTCTGTATGTTCGTCAACCCATCGGACATACTCATCAACCTTCCATCCATGGAGTGCATGTGGCAGAGGTAGTGGCGAACGGACGAGAATATGATGGAGAACAATTAATGGAGGTAATCCCGAGGTCTGGTCCTCGAGAACTAAAGACTGGTTGTCGAAGAACAACAGTCGCCTGGCATGGGGTTCATCGCGTCAGTGAACGCCGCAACCCCTATAAAACCTTGAAACTCACCTCAGAGCTCGCAAAGCGTTGTAGTCTTCAGCAATAGCCTCTTTCATCGCGTTCCGGTTCTTCGAGCTGGCGGAAGGGTCCGTCATGAACGCGTTTAGTGCGAATTCGAATTCGGTCATGTCGCTGGTGAGTTGAAGCTTGCCACCTTCGCTCAGAGGTTTGGCGAGGGAAGCGTGTAATACGAAAGTCCTGATGTCGCGCTTCACAATAGATACCATCCTTTTGGGTCGGTCGAGGGAAGGAGTCACAGAGGTTGTTATATTAGACTTGACAACCTCAGAGCAAGAGGATCGACACGCACCAGGTTTTCATTAAATCCCCGATGTTGAACCTCGCTAGGATCTCGTTCCGAATGAAGGTCAGTTTATCGACCATATCCTTCATGTAAGCGCTCGTCCCTCCTGGACCAGCCATCGGATCCATTCCTTTCCCGAAGTCGGCGCGGTGTAGCCGCGCTGCAATGGAGGCGAGATCACGACGAATGGCGAGTAACAAAGGCTCCGTCACTTTTTCGTACTCGGTTTTGAGGTTCTAAGGAAGACGGAGACAAGTGAGGAGACGAAACATTGTATAGGCAAGGCAGCTCACCTGCACTGCGGGTCGGATGATAGCTGAGACACTCTCATGATATTCACTTCCCAACTTGCTCAATCGCAGCCAGCAGTGATATAATGCGCTGACTAGTGCTGCATTTAGTGCTTGTTGCGGAGTGGCTGTCGGGCCAACCAGGGATGTCGCGGCTCGGTCTCGCACAATCTGAGGGAACAGAAGGACACCAGGTCAGCGGTAAAACAACCACCAGCTCGGCTCTACTGACAAGTGTATCAACCCGTCCCAAGAAAAGATCCAGAGCAGTAGCGGCGTTCTTTGCCACGGCCTTGACGAGTAAGGGGTCGAACCTCGCCGAGTCGAGTTCGCTGACCACGGTACGGCCAAGGGTGACTCCTTCCGCCATTCCTGGTGGAACTCGTATCCCTCCAGACATGGCAGATCCGACAGTTTCAGTGAGCCTATTCGAGGATCTTGAGAGGTACAGCGATTCAAAGTTGCTGATTGCTCGCAGGGTCAGGACGGTCTCGGGGCTTAGGAAAAGGCAGCGGCATCAGTCGGTGCACTTTGTCAGGCAAAGGAGAGTGGTTCAAATCACCTTTGATAGCTCTGACTGTAAACGGTATCGGTATGCACCCCGATTTTAGAGAAGAAGTCGTGGAATAAGCGGAGCAATCGAGGGTATCCGTTACTGAGAGTTTGCTGAACAAATGTTGATCCTTGACGTGGAGTGCAGGTTGAATGTTCGTTCGGTTCCGCGCTGGGAATCGTGCTCACCTTTAGCGCTTTCTTTGGCATTTGTCTCAAGGCATCGTGCAGCAGTCATCCAGAATGTTGAGCTCGGCTTGCTGTCTAGCACCTAAAGGGGTTGAAGATCAGAGCCACGCCCTCGGTAGTCTACCCTCAGGACCCACCTTCAAAGCCTCCTCCAAGAACGGGACCTTGCTAGCGCTATCTCGCTTCAGCTTCAGAACCTTCTCCAACGTGTAGATCTATAAGGCACAACCACCACAAGTTAATGCCATGCTACGAGTTCGATACGGAAACCCCACCTTAATGCAATTCGAAGCGAGATCTTCGATGAGCCCTTCTAACCGAGTCCACAAAGCGTTGGTCCATTGCGGTATCGTGACGTTGGTGGGTTCAGTTCGTACGCGGGAGCGGTACATCAAGCTTGCCGCGGTAGTTGGCGCGTCTATAGTATCGAAGGTGTAAACTCGAGCTCCCCCTCCCTCCGAGGGAGGGGCGGTCTAAGACGGACCTTTTGTCGCCTCCTTCGCGATGCTTGCCAAGTCGAACGCGTACTTGATACGGGATTCTACCGTTTCAGCAATCTCGTCAACGACATCTTGTACGAGCTGTGGCAGAACGCGCAGGTTATGGGCTGTTTGTAATGCAGAGGCAAGAAGGGAGCGGTTCTGGAGAACACGGAGTTTGTCAGTCAAAGACAGTTCGATAAGCCACCAATAGCAATATTACCAGATTCTGAAGCCCGTCTTGAAGCATATTCTCCATCTCTTCGGTAATTTTTATTCTTGCCGCGTCGATTGCTGGAATGTGCTGCGTCACTGAGTTTATTGATCTCAGAGGTATAGGCGCAACTGGCCCCAACGGTTCAGCTGTGCCTGGTTTGGATGGCTCCGGATTACATAGTGATGCTATGGATAACGGGATTAGAATTCAGGATATCTGTGACGGCGTGTAGTGGGTCACAACTCACTGAGTTCTGCAATGCTCAGCGCAGCTTTTGCCACGGTCCGTTCCCTTTCGCCTTCGATGATATTCTCTTCGAGAGCCGCAGAGGCCTTTGATGGCGCCTTTTCTGATTCGGGCTTCCCGTTGGTTTGTGGAGGAGCCGAAGTTGACTTGGCGAGCTCGTTCATCTGGAAGTCCAATCTCCGAGCTACCAGAACGAAACGGGATGTTCGACGCAGAACATCGGCAGCAAGTTGAAGACGTTGTATCCGGATGACATGGGCCGAGAGATTCTGGTATGGAACGCGGATTTTCAGGCGAAGCCTGCGGATGTCCAGTGAGCAACCGTTAGACCAGCCCAGACAGATAGTCCTACTTCTCGAGTGACACGCCAAGTTCAGATAAGCCTTGTCGGACAGACTGGAGGCTTCCCTCGAGTTGATGTACACTAGCTGCTTCGGATAAAAGCGCTTCGTGGTGTTGGGTGACCTGTGATGGGAGCCGTCAGACCAGGCAGGGGGAACGGCTTAACGGACAACTCACCAGACTCCGCAATTGCTGGGATACGTCATCGATACCCAGCGTCAGCTTTCCAAGCGCGACGGAGATATCTTCTTTGGCCGCCTCAGAGGCGATAGTAGCGTTCGTAGTTGTTCCTCGGGACTTGGACTTTGGGGGCGGCGGGTATGGCTCGCCTGCTAATACCGCGTTGGCATACTCGTTGGCATCAAAGTCAGCGTTTGAGAATACACTATAATCTGCAGGAGATTAGCTTGCATAGTGCAGGGATCTGAAATAAGGTGCTAACCATTGAGAGCATCGGTGGGAGGCATCCCGTTGCGATGTAGACTGGCGCGTTCTCTGACCGCGCGAATTGTCCTGTGATGATCAGGACGGTTCACTGGGAAGCATCCTCCAGCGAGCCTGCCCTATGCTGCTTGAACAGCTACTCGCACAGTACCGATCTTCTCCTATGCGATTGTTTCTTTCTCAGTGTCCGTGTCGCTCTCAAGAGATATCCCTCCAGACAGCGGGTGTCCTCTGGGACCCAAGGATGAGCACCCTCTTCCCCAAACAAGACCAATTCAATTGAATTCAACGACCCTTCTTCGTCGTAGCAACATATTTACATTCATTAGTAATGCTAACCACTTCCGTGTATTTGCTTTGGCATACTAATGATGCAACACACATGGACCCCCACGGCGGGAAAGGGATGATATGAGGAATCACCGCCGCGCCAATTCAAGTCAAATCCATGTCGACCACTCTCGTCCCTGGCCTCACCTTCCCCTCTCAGAGCGGAGGGGCTGGCAACACTTCACGATCAGCACTTCCTACAGGCGGCCACCTGCTCTTAATAACAGATGACCTTGTCTCGCCAGCCGACTTCCTTCTCTCGGGTGCAGTCAATATGTTCTTCAAGGAACACAAGACTGGACGAGTCGTGGTGGTCTCCTCCTTAGATGAAGCTCATTGGAAAGCTGTTTCGCAAAAGCTAGTTAGTCTCCTTTTGGTGATGCGGCCCCATCCTAAGTGCTGAGACTGTTGCGTCGTAGGGCCTTAGCCTCGCTCCTCACTTAGCCTCGAATGCCTTCGAACTCCTCGACCCTTCAAAGTTTCTCGGGAGCTCTCCAGATACCCAGGGCACTCTACGGCGCCTTTACGATGAAATTCATCAGCGAATTTCCCGAACGGCCGACGCATCATCGACTCCCCAACTGTTGATCATTGACGACATCTCGATTCTGGAGTGGATTTCGACGGAACCCACGGCAGTTATTCGCTTCATACGCGCTGTCAGACATATCACTACCTATGTAAGGATAATCGTATTTCAAAGTGTTTGAAGTCTCAATCTACCCATCATTCAGAGCAGCACGGGTGTCATCATTCGATACCACTCGACCCTCCCAACAAATCCAACACCTGTACTTCAACATCTCATGGAAACGTGTCATCACCACGTATCTGTGAAGTCTTTGACCAGTGGTAGAAGTGGTGCTGTCAGTGGAGAGGTGCGCGTTCCTTTCTCTAAGTCAAACTTGCGAAGTGCTAACTTGGCTACCAAGGCCTCATTTAGTGCCGGTCCCGTCCTTGAAGATAAAAACTTCACAGCTCGCCCGAGAGCCGAGGCGTTACATTATCGAGTGGACGCATCCGGGTTCAAGTTTTTCGACCGTGGTACAGGCGGTGGAGTACTTTGACATGGATCTGCAATGACCTTCGAACTAATAAATAATATGTATCGTAAATGTACTATGTCTCGGGAGCCTTCGAGTGCACCTCTATACTAGCCGAATCCGAAGTATACTGCTACAGATACTTTACTCGAGATACAAATGTGATAGAGACACGAAAAATTAGGTTCCGTCTAAGGTCATCCTCCCCCCCTTGCGACTGGCGGCTCGTCTCGGTTACCCATCTCCCGAGCAGCCTCATAGCTCCACCCGTCCAGCGGCAGGACAACTGCACGATTCTGTGCGGGAGGTGGTATCACCTTCTTCGCATCCCTGTTCTTGGCGGGTACTCGATGGCAGATCTGTCGAGTTCTCCGGGTTCGCGTCCTGCTCCGACTCCGAGCTCGTGCCACCACTTTCGATGGCCAGCGATGGGTCGGCCCGGAGGCGCTGTAATGCCTCAGCCATAGAAATCCTGTCCTGGGGGAGTGTTGGCCAGCAGGACTTTGCAACCGACCAAGTGTGTTCGTAGGATATCCCAGTGGTAGACGCCTCGGGCGTCATTAGAGGACGTTCGTCACAAGTCAAAACTGCCTTTATTACTGCCACCTCGCTGTGCAAGTGTGCAAAGGGGACATCTCTTGTGAGGATCTGGAAATGATTTCAGTACAAAAGTTAGAAACCTGCTTATTTTATCACTCAAGGAAGCCTGCTTACCTCAGCGATAGTCATGGCAAACGCGTAGGTGTCTGAGGCGAGCGACCTTGGCGTGTTGTCCCATATCTCCGGACTTTGCCAGCGAACAGTTCCGGCACCTTTCCTCTCTGTAGAGGTTTTGCAATACGGCATTTTTGCAAGGCCGAAGTCGCAGACAAGCGGACCTCCGTCGCCGTCGATCAGAACATTGCCGGCTTTGATATCTCCATGCACGATTCCCTTCCTGTGCAAGTATGCGATCGCATCGGCTATTCCACAGAGCTGTAGATTTTCGTATATGCATCAGGTTCGTCTGTTAATACATGTAAGATAGTAGCTTACCAGTAGGATACAATTAACGTGAGGGTGGCGGGTCAAGTACTCCAGCAAGCAGCCGTTTGCCGCGAAAGGGCTCACGAAGTAAATGTGTTCGTCGCGCGTGAAGGTGCCAAGAAGGGGTAAAATGCATGGGTGATC
>WSTY01001103.1:0-12270 GCA_019633465.1 Tulasnella sp. 417
TGAGGATTTCTGGAGGGTCTTCAAGACTCTGCTGCGGAAGGTGAAGGCTGCTTCGTCCTCTGGAAGCCAGTGTCAGGGCGTGTACAAGAAAGAAGTTAAACATACCAAGGCAAATTTCACTCACTCGATGCGATGACAACCTCTAACAAGCCCTTCATTTTGTATGTAAGCGCGCCGAGGAGCGATGCGACGTCGATATTGGCGGATTGCAACGCGTCCATCAAGTCGTCGAGTGCGGTGTTGAGACTCGCTTTCGAGTCGATCGATCCGTGTTCAACAAAACTGGCCAAAGCAGTTTCCAGATCATCCGGGAGAACAGTCTGAAGGGTTGAAGCCATGTTGACTTGCGGGAAGCCCGAGAGAGAGTACGGAAGGGTAAAAGACACCCAGTTGGGGAATTCTATTCCGGTCTGCGGTTTCGCGGCCTTAAGGTGTCCAAAGCCGTCGGAGCTTAAGGAGGGCCAGGGATTGCCAAAATGGGTTGTATGAGGTACCGCAAAACCTTCGAGGGCCCGACGCGTCTGGACCAGGAATTGAGCGGCTGTCCTCAAGTGCCAGTTGTCATTTTTGATTCAGCTCCTTCTGGTTAATGCATCGAGAAACAGGCTTTCTGCGTTCAATGTCTCTACATCTTGGGTCCGTGATAGTAGTTGGGTTGCCGTCGACCCTTCATGCGGCAGCTTACGTCATCAAACACGGTGATTAATTTGAGGAAGCCGGAGACTTCCCGATTGAGAACGCCGAGCTAGGAGCCCGACCATAAATCGACTCGGCGCAAGCTCGTCGTTCAAACCTCGAGACGTTCGGAAAGACTGGATAGGACCTTGAGACGTTCTGATAAAACGTAAATAGCACCATCGAAGGCGCTCGAGGTCGCCACGACAATAAAGGGGCTAATTGCCCAATTTCCCCAGTTGTAGACCCTGATGCACTTTGCGGAGGCCGGGGTGCAAATGAGCGCACTGAGCAGGTTGGAGTCCGCGACCCCATCCTCCCAGTCACCACAGCCGCGGTAGATAGTCCCAGTAGTGCTGGAAAAGGTGAAGCGTAGCAACGGATATAACATGGAGTCAAAGATGACTTCCCACCACATCGGAACGAGTGATGACTAAGCTGTTGTGTGACGCTGATGGGGTCCTCCTTCTTGCTCCAGCCCCTACCCACGTCTCTAACAAAGATCCGCGGAAGCTCACTGAAGCGGTTTATTTCGAAGCTATACGTGGTTATCACGAGTGGTAGGATGTCCTGGACTATGGAAAAACTGATTGACAGCGGCAAGAGAACCCGCAACAGTACGTGCACAGAAACGTTCGAGGCAGCGAAGTACCTATGAGAGCGAACGAGAGTGCGCAGAAAGGTTACTCGGATTCACGTCAAGCAACGGGCTCGGGGTCCCACGGAACTCGGTCACTAAGTAAGGGCTCCACTCCAAGATCGTAGTCTACATCCGCACTAGGGCAGTCAACGAACTTTTGGATGTTGGTGACGAGGGATGGAATCTGCCTGACTTTCTCCACGATTTGTAATACCGATAGAGAGGAATCAGATGGGAGCTCAAGGTAAAAACCAGAAGAGGGCTGTAAAGCGCCGATGAGAAGATTCGTGGCGTCGCGAATCTCGCTACGGTGGGCAAAACCAAGGTCAGGAAAACGAACCCAGGATCCGCACCCCCACATACCGGAGCTCAATGCCCTTGAGGTGCAGCTCGTCAAGTGTTTCATGACTACTAGCCTGCATCTCCCGCTTCCAAGCGTCGGTGGCTTCATTTGACGCGGCCTTGAGAGTCTGAAGGTATCCCAGGACATGCGGCATCGGCCCCCGCAGGCACAACCGAAGGTTTCGATCAACTTGCTTCTTTCCAAGTCTCCAAGCTAGCTGCTCATACGCTGCTGCATTCAGACCACCTGCGCGGTGTCCATAGCGCCGGAAGAATGTCTGTAGGATTGAAGCGCTCTTTTCGTTCTCCGGCGTCGATTGGACAATGTGCAACTGAGGACCTCCGCGAACGCCCTGCGTGCTCGACCCTGGCTTGAGAACCCCGTGTTCCGCTAAAACAGAAAAGAGAGTCAATGATGTGACCCAAAGGAACAGCCTAAAAACCAACCCGTTTGAGCCATCCCGACCGAAGGGGTCCTTGGTTGGATCACAATCGCTGGAGGATCTTGAGTAAGTAAGAGCTTGGGCAGAATCTCTCCTTCGTCGGAGTAGCTTATTATCTTCGAGAAGGTGTCACTGTTCCTTGAACCCGGAGCTCGCCGCAGCGTGCAGATTTCATCCATAGACGAGGGCCCTAGAGAAGACTTTAGAGCGTCCATAACGTTGGGCCACTTCTGTGCTGACACGAATCTATGCGGAAGCTTAGATGTGAGGGAAGTCAATAACTCACGTACACTCACCCTTGAAAATCGGGATGTAGCTGTGCACCACCACGCATTTTGCTGAATATCCCCAGGATTGATTGTTGCGTACTATTGATATTAGCACCGGCTGCGATGCCCGTTTTAGAGGTATTCTAGGGGCGAACTTCAAGGGCACTTACTGAACGCTAAGCAACGGCACAGTCTTCCAACCCCTTGGCTTCGAGTCGCCAGTGGGCTTAACCCCAGTGTATTTCCTCTCACATACAGACGATCTATATCGAGCTTGCACAGATATCCAAGCGAGGAATGAAAGAAGAAGCTTACCGGTATGTTCCTGCAGAGTTAGCATGGAAATGAAGCGATCAAGAACCGTTATGAACAGCCAAGGCATAGCCCCGTTCCGGACGGATGACGTTGAACGAGCAAAGGCACGGATGATCCAGGATCGAGGCGTTGTCAAGTAATCGAACCTTGTTATATCGTGTGTGTAGTGGTTGAGGATCAGCTGCCCGCATAATTCTTCGGCGAATGCGATTCCGACTTCTACATCAAGGAACGCTTTACCAGAAACAAGATGCCTAAGCTCAGGTCAGCTAAGAGGGAACACTTTACTGGTTAAGTCAGACTCACTCCAGAAAAACTACTCCGAGATTGATGCGGGTTGGTGTACTCTTGTCGAACCAAAAAACGGCGCTTCCGGCAGCCATCTTCGAATTCTTAAGGACCAGGCCTCGCTCCTGAGCGGATTTGCGGTTCACTGGCCATTTAGCTTTCTTCAAATACTGAATTGCCCCTTCGTAGTCGAATGCCGTCGCAAGCATGGAGGTAGTAAGGAAGTTGGAAAAGAAATACCGTGCTTGCGCCACAGGCTCGAGACCGTGAAAGATGTCCTGAAGCCAGCGCTGGAGTATTGTAATGGTCTATCGCCTGCATTTAATTGAGTAACTCTTGATCAATCCAATAGAGCGACATACGGATGCGTATTCTGGTATTAGTGCAGGAATGATATCGGATAGATTTCCAGCTTTGTGCGTCGGCGGATAACACAACTGGAAGAGTTTTGTTGCCCACATCCTGTGTATAGATAATGAATCAGAAGACGGGAATTGGAGTCCGTGACTAAATCCTTACTTCTGCTGGATCGCCTGCGTATGCTCTTTCTGTCCTTGGTCGGTGGCAACGAATTCATCCAACAGGGCAATCAGCAACGCATGGATTCGAAACTTCGAGTTAAACTTGATCACGGTGAAAGCATTCCACGGGACGTGGTCTCTCCAACAGCTGTCAACTCCGCACCGTCCGACCGTCAGGAACTGCGTGCATAATTCGAATGCTTTGGACTTCCGCGCGAGCAAGTCTACCTCACCCAGAAGACGATTAAGTCTTTCTAGGAGTGCCTTTCGAAGAATAGAATTGATGCTATTCTTGGAAAGCACGACAGGATCGGCTTCTTTAGTTGTTGGTCTCCCGGCACGGCGAATGGACTCCCGAGCTTCCGAGAAGATGAAGGATTGAGGGAGTACCCTCCGCTGAATGAGACCACCGCCGCTGCTCGACATATGAAGGCTGGTGGATGATGATATGCCGAACATTTTCTGCATGGGTGGAGTATCGATGAGATCATATGTTTGAGCTGTACCTTTGATGGCTTTGGCAAATTTCCGGCACATCAAGAGAAGCTCAACTGCCCTTTGATCATCTGCCTGCGCCAGACCCGAGAGAGCCTTTGACTTGGTCCACGCATCCAAGGCTAGGATGGCGCCTCGGATATCTCCACCGCTTAGGCATCGTTCGCCATGAAGCTGTAGCTCAGAACCCTTGAGGGTCGAAACGGCTCGAAACATGTCAACCTGAAAACGGTACTGATTAGTGTTATGTCGAACAACGTAAAGAAAACCGGACTTCGGCCTTGTCATCTTCCGATAGAGATATAGCTTTAGCGAGGCTGAACAGCCGCGCCAATTGGTCCGACTGCGTTCCATAGCTTGTGGCAAACAAGGAATTCTCCGCCATCCCCTCCAATAAACATCGAGCCGCATCGTGGCGAGAAGAAGGTGTAGCTGCTTTCTGGAATCGAAGAATCGCACCGGCATGATCACCGGCTTTCCAAAGAATTTGAGCAGCCTCTTCATATTCGGAGATACTTTCCAAAAAGGGGACACGTTGATCCTCGAACCCATTGTCTTGAAGGAACTCCAAAAATTGTGCCCTGCCTTCGCATAGGTGCCACGCTTTACTGTTTGGCAAATAAATCGGTTAGTGCACTTCTCTGATCACAAAAAACAAATCAGTTCGCCCACTGTAGGGATGCCATATCTCCTCTCTGTGCATAGACGATCTTTGCTGCGTAAATAATCCTCTCCGCTACAGACGGATCGACGGCATAACGCTTCACTACTTCGACCGCATTGTCGAACAAGCCTGCCATACGATAGTGATACGCAGATTCGGTATATTTCTGGGCCTTGAAGAACAATTCGGCTGCCATGGCATGGTCAAGGATCATCGCGTACGCTTCAGCTGAGTTGAGAGACAGAAGTCGGAGGTTTTCTGGAACTTCCGTCTCCATAGCCTCCTGAGTCAGGTTAGCAAAGCTGGCGGCAACCTTTGCGAACGCATTAGAGCGCCCGGAATGATTTTCTGGGAGTTTTGACGCCGCCTGACGTTCTCCATATGCTCGTGCAACATTCGCCCACCAGGTCATGCCAGCTTTCCGAAAGCAAAATGCAGCCTCTGGAAAGAGACTTTTGGAGAAGTATTGTTGCGCCTGTCTGTACCATTCGTCTGAGCTAGTAGACACTGGGGTGGTAAAGTCTCAGCGGGTGTTCCGAATTTCGGAACGGACCTTCAACTCCATACCTCCAAGCCGAGGTACCTCTTGGCTAGATTCATGGCTGCTCGCAAGCTTCAGCCTTACAAGTAGTGCCTGATAAACGGCCTTGAGCATGCAGAAGCAAA
The DNA here is from genome assembly GCA_019633465.1 of Tulasnella sp. 417. Lineage (NCBI taxonomy): Eukaryota > Fungi > Basidiomycota > Agaricomycetes > Cantharellales > Tulasnellaceae > Tulasnella > Tulasnella sp. 417. The sequence continues at coordinate 5,319 of WSTY01001103.1, forward strand.
AGGAACAGGATATTCTGACCTCGACTATCCTCGCCTTTTCTGACTGGTCCCAGATCCATACACGCTGCTTCGCGCGTGTCAAGCCAACATACAGAGCTTTTAATTCACTCTGCAGGATTGCATGGCGGCGGCCATCGAGCGACCGAGAATGCTCGTGAGCTAGCAGCATGGCACGCCAATCGGTTTCTGTCGCTGAAGAGCAATCAAAGAACTCGTATAATACGACCTTTGATGACGAGTGAGCCCAAAACCGTCTTTTGGATGTAAGAAATACTTACGCCATCAAACTCCATCCCTTTGCTTTCATAAATAGTTCTAGTTGGATTTGAAAATTATGTCTGTGTGGCAGCGTTGTAACAGGTTGCTGTCTAAACGTACAGCACAATCGCAGCTTGGTCAATGAGACCTCGAAGTTTTGTTGAGGCGGCTTCGTCGCGCACAATAATAACTTGAAAGAGAACTGTCTGATTGGTAGTCAAGAGTCATCGATTTGTGGGACTCACCTTGGTGTGCACCAAGTTCCACTTCGCCGCTTTGGCTCCCGGAAATCAGCCTCGAGAATTGAGACTGATTGCGAGGGCTCGAGAAGAATAAAGGCTTATGAAAAGAGATCTTCAAACCAACTTGTCTGCCCTGAGCATCGACTATTCGCGATAAGTTTCACTCACATCAACGTGAGGGACCTCCGGTGCCAGTGGATCGATGGAGTACGGGAAGTAAGAGGTCAGTAGATGAACAATGAATGCGGCAGCTTGAACGATGCCACCGTGACTCCGGTAGTTGGTCGAAAGCTGGAAGAAATGTGGATCTACAGCTTGACGTCTTCCCCTCTTGACCTCAGGATCGTCTCTCTAAGGCAGTCGGTCATTATTGCGACGGTTTCTAAAATAGTCTCAAAGCATTTTCTTACCTCGAGACGATAGAGAAAAGCTTTTAGCTCGCTAAATCGAAAGGCGCTGCCGACTGAGATCGTTTGGGCCGTATCCCCAGCGAAGAAGAGGCCATGTGGATTCGAGCACAGAGATCGAAGGACTTGAAGCGTGATCAAAGGAATGAGCCTTTCGATATCTGAACGGAGGAACATCGAAGATCTTACGGGCGGCATCAATAATCAAGTTGTCCTGGCCCTCGTCAACGTATAAAAAGTCGATAGGCACGCCTGGAACGCCTTTTTCTTTCAACCCATCCATCAAGATTTGAACTCTGTGAAAGACCTAACGTCAGTTCAAGCTTGTATTGAACTCTTGCCGGCACACCTGTCTGCCATATCATATGAGAAGGGAGGTCGGGACTTTTGGTATGCCTCAAACAGGGTATAGATTCTTGCGCGTTCAGTACTTTCACCAGACAAACTTCGGTTAGTCTGATTTTCGTACTCTTCACGGCTGAGACAGCGACGCGGTTTGCCAAGTGTCGATTCGGAACCCTTGATTATGCCCATAAATTCACTATACACAAGAGCCGGATCTGGAACATCATTAGACGCCATGTCAGCTGGTTCACGGTCTCCGAGAGGCGATGATACCACGCACGAAGGCCCTTCTTAAGTCGCTGATCGAAGTGCACCCAAAGCTGCGATTTAAAATAGTCAAAGGTTACGAGTATCTCTCTCGATGGGGCCTTTTTCTTCTTCGCTCGAAGGGCTTTCCGAGTAGCGGAAGACGAAGGGTTGAATTCTAGATCGAAATCAGCTTCTAGGAGGCCGCAAAGCTAGTAACGAGATAGAACGAAGTCAGCTGAAGACATCAGCTCAGAGAAACGAAATGGAGGTGCAGACCTGATCGAAATTCAAACACAACGGAAAATGTACATCTTGCAGTTGGCTGAACTTTGCAGGCAAAACTCCTTCTTCCTCAGCACTCTCATCCATGTCTAGGAGTAATGGTCCCAAGGTGGATCTCCCGCTCGAACCTTCTGCTTCATGCTTCTCCATTTGCATGAGCTCGGCGCAGTACATGCGAACTCGTCGAGCCAGAGTCCGCGAGTGGGTCACAAACACCTGTCGCAGCTTTCTTCCGAAATTATCGGTAGCAAGGTTCAACTTGATCATGCGGAAAATCATACAGGTAGTCTTGCTATTGAGAATCGGAGAGTTGTTAAGGGAAGTGGCGTGATATTGTGATAGGTACTACTGACCCGGTTCCACTGCGACCCATTATCAGGCAAGACGAAGGGTATTTAATGATTCTATCCTCAGCGGATCTGAGGATAGATAGAGTTAGTATCATATAGCAATCCAGAATGATTTTAAACTCACGAAACCGCAAACATGAAGTTCGAATCGCCGAACTTGTGCACCGCTATATAAAGTGATATTTAATTCCTTCGACTCGCTATAATAATCCGATCAGACCGACCATGAAAGAAGTTGGGATTTATTGTGATATATTTTTCCGCCCTTAAAATTGAGGTCAATTGTTATTTGGGAACTACATGGGGGCGGCCTTGGACACATACGAGAGGATGCGGTGAAGCTTTACGTCGAAAACCCCTCCATCAGTCATTATGTTGAAAAAGACATGTAGAACTCACCTCGTGAAGATGTGAGTCGTCTATCTCGATCTTATTTCCCGCTCTACACCATCTGATGGCGTCTAAGGAAGGAAGGAGCGATGGGCCTACCGACTTGGCCCCCTTCGCTAACTGTCGAGCTTCTTCCCGATCGACGCAGCTAGTAGATCGTAGGTTAGCCGCAAACGCCAGTTAATACTTGATTCATTCATTCTTTAATATACCTTTGGACGTATTTGGGACCCTTAAGTGCTAGTTGGGCGCTGGCTGCTCTCCAAAATTCGGTGTTCACTCTTGAATCCACTTCGAAGATGCGAATGACTGAGATTAGAGTAGCATCAGTGACTCAGCTGGTAATGAATCGAGTCCTGGACTAACATTGCGACTCTCGGATAGAATCTATCGGAGCTCCAAAATCGATTTGATAAACGAGCCGCTGGCCACCGCCGAGATTGGCTGCATAGATCGGGATGCCATATTCCCGGCTTACTATCTCGAAATAATTGGCTGGAGAGAAGAAACCTTCGGATAATTGGCTAACAGGTGGCGGGGCTTAAAAGATATTTGGTCGCGCGAAACGAGTAAGGGCACTGACCAGGTGGTTGTCTTTACCTGACCGAGCATGACTCTATCCTCAAGAGCATACTGTTGAAACTGCCTAATCGCCTTCTGCGACACCACCACTAGCCACTCTCCAGATTGTGGGTCTATATTTCCAGCTAAGGAAGCAGCAATCTGATTTGGCGTTAGAAGTGATCTGTGAGAGGGTTCGGGTGATAAGGCAGCCACGGCCTCTAGACCGGGTGCATCAAATGTCGGAGACTGAGTATTTACTGCATCTGGCACTTGATCTGATCGGGCTAGAGGAGAGAGCTGGCTTGTTGGGACTATTCTTTTGAATAGCTCGTCGAGTGCAACCTCTTCGACGGTTTCGTTCAAACACGCGGTGAAATAAACCTGGGGGAAAGTTGAGGACCAAGAAATTCGAAATAGTAGGAACGCAGTTATTTATTCACCTCAAGGCAGGTGCTCAACTGTTTTGAAAAGCTTTCGCTGGTGCTTGAATGAGGCTGGACGTCACCAGAAGACGAAGGGATCCTCTGTGTTGCAGTGGGCTGTGCACTGTTGTCTGGTTCTTCTTTCGGCGGATCTTGAGTAACCAAGCTGAGAGGAACAAAGCGCTTTTTCTTCTTTGGCTTAGTCGGCATTTTTAGCTTGGGAGTAGATGCTTTGACGGGAACCTCTTTCTTCTTGATGAAATCCCCAGCTTCAGGGTTAGGTGAGGTCGAACTCGCGGAGAATGCGTTGTACTCCTGCAAAACACTGGAGTCCAAAGCGATCCATGGGGGAAGACCAATTAAGAACGCTCCAACCCGTTCAGCACAGGTGACGAAGACTGGATGGGGATGATGTGAAGACTTCTCGAGTGCTCGGAGGATTCGGGTTCGGAATGTGAAGGCCCCGTCGTCGTCTAGGCAAGGAGCACATCCCTGTCAGGCTCAATCCAGAAAGCAATGGGGCTGTTGCGTATTCACTCACGTGATGCTATAACCGCTTCTAATAGACCACTTGTGTGGTAAAGAAGGGTATTCAAGAGGGAAGGGATCTCAACGCTAGATTGTTGCAGGGCGGTGGTAAGATTGGAAACCGCCACATCAAGCGCAACCTTCGAATCAATCTGTCCCGGAGTCAAGAACGCTGCTAAGGCGTCTTCCAGGTCCATCTAAGGTGGGGAGAAGAGGCGTTGGCGGACAGTATTGGATGGCGGAGATAGTACCTGCAATTTTATTGTCAGCTGACCGGTCTTAAGAGGATCGGGTCTCGGGGTTTCAGGAGGGCCAGGGGCTGCCAAACTTGGTCATTGGAGATCGTGCAAGCCTCCCTCGGGGTCCCGAGAACCTGGGATGTTGGGCGTTGTCCCTCGCTCATTGACATTGACACCTACTCTAACCTCCACCACATACCTTGAATACTGCAAGGAGGGTCGTGTGTTCGCGATCGACGACTACTGGGCCGGTGAGGTGAGATTCGGTGTTCAAAAACGAACGGAACAGGATCTTTCATCTCCGAGGCCTGTCACGTGATGATCCTACCAATACCGGGTTCAACACGGACAACGTTAATGGTAGATCAACACGGACCATATATACGTTTGTCAAACACATGCACATAGACGGAAAACGACGACATTATAGTGTGGAATTGTCAAAGGGCCTTTTTAATCAGAGTTTTGCGCGTCTTTTTCCAAGCGCGGTGCCCTGGGAGCCGAAGCGACCCTTTCTTTGGACCCCAAGGGACTCGGTCACTGAGCAGCGGCTCGACGCCAAGGTCATAATCATCGTTCTCCGAGCAGTTGCAGAGCTTCCGAATGCTGCTGAGGAGAGTCGGAACCGTTTTGACCTTCTCCACAATACGGACCAACGATACGGGCGCTTTGGACGTCTCGTCGAAGTAGAAGTTTGATGATGGGTGGAGTTCATCAACTAGTTGACTCAATGCAGCCCGTACATCCCTAGATACAGGGCAAAGAGTCAACTATTATGACAAAGAGATAGTCCTGATGCCACGTCCACTTACTGAATGTCCTTGCGTTTCATATACAGGTCGTCGAGTGTCGAGTCCTGATCGCTGCTCAACCGGGCCTCCAGATTTAACGCCTTGAATGCATCCTGGGTGACATCTTTCATTGTTTGGAGGTAAGCCAAGACATGCGGCAACGGCCCTCTCAGACAAAGCAGTAGATGTTTGTCAGGAGGACGTGGTACCGAAGCTTTAATGACGCGGTTCGCGAGGTCTTCGAACAGTGGGGCGAGCGCGAGCGGGCCTCCAGCCCGCCTTCTACGATGCCGGAAGAAGGCTTGAATAACGGAGGCGCTCTTCCATTCCTCCTCTATGTATCCGAGGCTTTCAAGGCGGGTATTATTTTCCCCGCTTGCAAGATTATCTTGGTTTCCCGGATGGGCTCCTTGAATATCTACGCAAGGTACAAGTCCTGAATCAGCAGCTGCATGAATACACGAGAGGTACCACTTACTGTTCTGAGTTGAATTCATTTGCAGGGCGTCACCCTGGAGTGTGATGGCTGGTGGGTCAGGACTAAGTTGGAGCTTTTGCAATAACTTCTTCTCATCCGGACAGAATACTGTTCTCGAACCAGTAATAGTTGTCGAGGCACCTTCCTTCTGCAGAACGGTAATCAATTCATCAAGGCTCGAAGGCGGTCCCGAGGCCTTGAGCGAATCGGCCACGTCATCCCAATTCTGCGCAGTGGCATAACTAAACAGTGGCGTTAGCAACCCTGGGGTCGTAGCACAAAACCCCAACATACCCGTAAAAGTCTGACCATGGCGGAGGATTGATGACCATTGCTTTGAAGATCCCTAATACCCTTTTACGTAATTTATCATGCTCCAGTGGTATGTTCCATCCAACTTCAGGGCTTTTATCAGCCTCCAAAACGGTTTAAGGCGATTTTAACTTACTGAGCGCAAGGCAGCGACACAACTGCCCAATGACGTGACTTCGGACAGCGATCGGGGCCTTTTCTACTTCCTTCCCTGATACGGCTAACCTGGTTCTCGTCCCTTCATAAAAGAACCATCTCAGCCAAGGAGCCAGTGAGGCAAAATCGGCTCATTTGCGTACCACTATTTGGTCTTAACAGTAATATATCCAGGAATTTTCCAAGTGCTGTCACTAGCTGCGAAGGTAGGTTCCCGACTGCCCGTGGCGATGGTGCTCGAACAAATGCCCGAATGATCCACGAACGAGGCAACGTCAAACCATCATAGGCGCCTCGTCGATGAGCGCAATGGGTTATGATCAGCTGGGCGCTGACCTCTTCGATGTAGGCCATGGCGACATCGACGTCCAGCCACACCGGGTTCGTCAGTATGTGCCTAGCATCATATCAGTGATCAGTAGCTGAGGATTCCCATAAGATAGCCTCTTACTCGATGAAATGTACGGCGAAATTGATCCGAGGTTCATCTTTACGAACATACCAAGCTAGGGCACTCCCCGCTACTGGGCGGTTATCCGAAGGATGGATCAAGCCTTCCCTAGCCGCGATGAAGGGATACTCGGACCATCGTCCCCGCCATAGATAAGAAACCGCTTCTTCGTAGTCGAATGCAGTGGCGAGCAATGAGGTGATCAGTAAAGTCTTGAGGAAGAGGAGGGTCTGCTTTCCAGGACGAAGACTCCGGAACATCTCTTGAAGCCATGATTTGACGATGGGCATAGCCTGTTCCCTTGGGTTACCCCTCCGCTAATCGGTGGCGAGCTAAAGACTCACCAAAGGGTACTCGGGGATGAGAGCGGGTGTAACATCTGAAATGTTTCCGCATTTGTTTGTCAGGGGATAACAGACTTGGAAGAGACGCTCGGTCCATATTCTGAACCCGCAGCAAGGTCAGCGTTGGAATCACAGAAGAAAGAG
>WSTY01001104.1:0-12262 GCA_019633465.1 Tulasnella sp. 417
CGGTGACGTGTTGGCGGAGATCCTTTGCTTACATCTAAGTATGCGCCGTATGCGCCGTTGTGGATGCCCAGTGGAAGTCGGCAAACCGCGGAAATTGCATTTTCGGGTGTTGTCTCCTGTGTACCGCAGCCTCAGTTCGATCGCCGCCGCAAACCCACCCTCGGTAATTTGCGAAGAGCTTACCTCAGAGTCAACAGAGGGCCCCGACATGGGAGCTCTGGGAGTGTGTCTGGCCCGCCCTTATCCGTAACGCACCGTGATTGGGCGGTCCCTCCCTCGGCGCCCTGAAGTTGCGAGCCCGAAGGTCTGTTTTGGCGTGACGTGAGTCTTCGACGCAGAGAACGCTCGGCGCGAATGCGGCCGACAACCCACACGTCCTACGTGGATACGGATATTCCAAGGACCTAAGGACAAGTATGGAATCCGGTGCCAGAGTGGCGGCCAGGCGAGCCTCGAACGCAACGGTCGGTCATTCATAGAATCCGTCCCTGAAACAATCGCACGCCACACCCCAGTCCGGTCTACACGGCATCCCAACGTTAAATAGGAGAGAAAGTGACATGTGGAAGATAGAGGTAAAAACTGAGATCGTCTAATTGTAATAGAACTTTGAAGTGATGGTCACACCGGCAACCTTGCCTGAGATTCGAAGTAATTCCCTGTTGGAGCTTACGAGCCGCAACCACGGCCACATACGTTTGACTATCATTACCAACCCACTCCCAGACACATCCTGCAGCTGCACACAGGATATCTCCAGCTCTCGCAATAGATTCTTCGTCGCTGTCTCAATACCCTCCGGGTGAAACACGGGGCCTTTGCTCCCGCGTGCATCAATACTAATGTGGAGTCGTTCCAGGGTCTGGCATTCCTTCGCAATAACCTGCAGATGAGGAAGTCGCAACGCTTGCGCGCTGTCGAGGCTATCAAGCGTAGACCTAAGCTCCAGCATTTTTAGCCGAGGCCACGCTTCGACCATCGCTCGAACGAGATCCTCCCCCTGCTCCGACGAGGATAGTTGAGGTCCAACAATCCGAAGAGTCTCGAGGTCTACACAAGGTAAAATGGCGCGCAGATCATCCAATAACACGGGAATTTTTATCTCCATTTCCAATGACTTGAGATGAATGAATCGTCTGATGGAGCCGAGATAGTCGGAGAATGGCGCGTTGGCAGGGGCTCCGTCGGATCCACTTGGCTCCGTCTTTTGCACAACCATTTTTACGCCCCGCATGCTTCTTGGTTCAACGGAGGCAAGAAGTGAGAGAATAAAAGGGAATGTGCCAGTTAGTTGCAGCGTTTCCAACTCGAGATGCAAGCCGCGCGAAGGAAGCGCGATAGCTGCATCTGGTTGTATAGTCCTGGCATCAAGACGGCGTAAATTCCTTAGGTGCCCTGCGGAGAGAAGGACCTCTAGTATTTGGCTCCCCGTCTTGAGTTCGAGTTCGAGTGCCTGGATCCCCTCGTATGATTGGAGAACTTGAGAAATGCTCGTGTTTAGGTTGTCCTTTGTGATGTCCAATTTGATCAGTCCGAGGGTCTTGAGGTTCCGAGTCCTTATGTCCTTGGTGAGCACCTGAAGGATTCGTCCGACGGTTACTATGGCCCGAATTCGCACCTCAGAGACAGTTTGAGGCAAAAAGAGGTGTAGAAAGTCCAAATTTCGGTCTGCTGGCACCCAATAGATTTCCAGTTCGGTGGATACCAGGTTAGGAAAGATCGGCGTAGGCGGAAGTTCTTGCACAATTCCACCGTACAGTTCCGCGGTGTCCTGATAGATGGGCTTGGAGAGAGCTTTGGTGTAGTACGAGTATATTAGGAACCTTTCCCAATCCGACTCGCTTAGGGGTCGTTTTATATTGAATATCTTTCGGGCCCGTGAGTGGTTGTTAGCTTGAGTCGAGGCGTGCTCTGGCTGGAAGACGAACGTACCGCACCGCGATTGGCTGAACCCCGAATGTCGTGCGGTAAAAGGTTTAATAGATTGTCGAATGTGTGAACGTTCCTCCAGCTGCGCGGCAATGCTGCCAACCAGAAGATACGGCAGACCGTGGCCGCCTTGGCTGCTTCGCGGGGATCAAGGAAGTCGAATATGAGTTCCACGAGTTCCGGGATGTCCCATGTCGGATGCATGAATATAGGCTTATTCGGGATTCTCGGGCCGAGTATCACAATTGGAGGTGTCAGCGAGGGTGGGCCGAGAACTGACCCGGACGGTAACGTTTCAGTGTGGTGTGAGAATTGCGCCACCCCGAGGTGTGCCACTCCGAATCGCCCAAGAGCTTCGGCCGCAGATAGAATGGAACCCAGAATACATACAAATACACCCAAGTGCAGTTTCTTGTACACTCTTGGCCGGTCAACTGAGAGGGCTTGCAGCACCACGTCTAGAAGAGAGAGTCGTGCGTGCTCCTATTCATCTCTCAGACCAGCGACCGGCGGAATATTGTTTCATTGAACCCCTTCGCTGCTTAATCTCCGTGTAACGTAATACATAGAGTAATTGGGTCAATTGCCCCGACATCCCCGGGTGTCGGAGATTCCACAATCTTCGATCGTCACTTTGGCTCCGTGCCGAACACAAAATGAAAGTGGACGTCGGTGGACACCCGAGCACGCCACACCCGGACCGACCCACACGGTGCCAACTATTTGAAAAGTGATAATAGGAGACAAGCTGACATGCAGAAGGTAGGGTTAAAAATGGAGATCGTCTAATTAAACTCTACATGAATGACCACTACGTTGCCCGAGATTCGGGTCCTCTCAGAGCTTACAAGGTTCAACCAGGGCCACATTTGTTTGACTATCATTACTAGTCCCATCTCAGACACATCCTCCAGCAAAGCACAAGATATCTCTAGCTCCCGTAACACGTTCTCCTTCGCCACTTTGATACTGTCCAGCTGAAACATGGGGCTCTTTCTCCCCCGTGCATCGAGACTAATGCAGAGCCGTTCCAGAGCCTGGCATTCCTTCGCAACCACCTGCAGATGGGGGAGCCTTAACGCCTGCGCGCCGTGGCGGCTGTCAAATCTGGACCTGAGCTCCAGGTTCTTTAGTCGAGGCCACGCTTTGACCATCCTTTCGACGAGATCCTCTTCCCCCTCCACCGAGGATAGTTGTGGTCCAACGAAGCGAAGAGTCTCGAGGTCCGTGCAAGGTAGAATGTGACGGAGATCGTGCAGTAACACGGAGAATTTCACCTCCACGTCCAACGTCTTGAGACGAACGAATCGCCCAATGGAACTGAGACAGTTCCAGAATAGCGTGCTGATAGGGGCTTCATTGGGTCCACCGAACGCCCTCTTTTCCACAACCATTTTAACGTCGCGCATGCTTCTTGGTTCAACGGAGGTAAGCAGTGAAACAATAAAGGGATACGCGCCGTTTAGTTGGAGGGTTTCCAGCTCGGGAAGCCAGACGCGCGAAGATAGCGCGATAGCTGGGTCTGGTTTCATGATCCTGGCGTCAAGATGGCGTAAATTATTCAGCTGCCCTGCGGAGAACAGGACCTCTTGAATCTGATGCCCTGATTGAAGTTCGAGTTTGAGTGCCTGAATGCCTTCATAAGATCGGAGCACTTGAGAAATGCTCGTGTTCAAGTTGGTAGTAGTGGCATGCCAGGTTGTGATTCCAAAGGATTTGAGGTTTGGGACCTTGACGTCATCGACGAGCACTTGAAGGACTCGTCCGAATGTCGCTTCTGAGTCGTGTCCTTTGCCCCGGATTCGCACCTCGGAGACAGTTCGAGGCAGGACAAGAGGGAGAAAGTCCAGGCTGTCCTCCTCCGGCATCCGGTATATGTCTAGTTCCGTGGATACTAGATTAGGGAGGATCGGCGTAGCTGGAAGGCCCTCCACAAGTCCACGGTATTCTCCCGTCATGCCTTGATAGATGGTGGTTGACAGAGTTTTAGTGTAGTACGAGTATAACAGGAACCTCTCCCAGTCCGACTCATTTAGCTGTCGTTTGGGATATCCTAACTTTGAGACGAGGGCTTTGTTAACTAGAATCACGGTGTACTCTGCGCGGGGGGCGATCGTACCTCAAAGCCATCTGAGTACGTTGTTCTCATCAGAGGCTCACGCGGTAAGAGATTCATAAGCCTATCGAATGTATCGACGTTTCTCCAGCTCCGTGGTAGGGCTGCCGACCAGAAGCTACGGCAGACCGTGGCCGCCTTGGCTGCATCGCGGGGGGTAAGGAAGTTGAATATGTGTTCGACGAGTTCGGGTATGTCCCATGTCGGATGCATGGATTAGGCTTCTCCGGGTCTCTCGGGCCGAGTATTACAATTCGGCGGCGTCCGCGGGTGGAAACTGACTCAGACGACGGCGCGGACAATGCGGTTTCGATATATTCGTGCAGTGTGTGAAATGCGCCACGCCGAAGTGTGGCAGGGCTTCGACCGTAATGAGAATGGAAACACGGACAGATACCGATCGTGCTAGTGCAGTACCTTGTACACTCATAACTTACTAACGGTACTTTAGCACCACGCCTACATGAGAGAGTTGTACGTCCTCGTACTCATTTCTCAGACGGGCTGGCCAGTTTTCATTGAACTTCATCGGCTAAACTGAGATCGTCTAATCGTAACAGAGCTTTGAAGTGATGGTCACATGTGCAGCCGTGCCTAGGGTGACTCAGACGGTACGTTTCGCGCAGTGTGGTGTGCGAATTGCGCCACCCCAGGATGTGCCACTCCGAACCGCCCAAGGGCTTGGAGCGCAAATAGAATATATATTAATACGCACAAGTGCAGTCTCTTGTACACTCTTAGCCAGTCAACCGAGAGGGCTTACAGCACCACACCTAGAAGAGAGAATTCTGCGTACTCCTATTCATCTGTCAGACCAGTCGACTAGCGTAATATTGTTTTCATTGAACCCTTTCGGTTAATCTCCGTGTAGCATAGGCATGGAAGAATTTAGCCAATCTCCCCGACATCCCCGGGTGTCGAAGATTCGACAACGCTCCGTGTTTTTCGATCGTGACTTGAAGGTGGACATCGGTGGACACCCAAGCACGCCACACCGGAACCAATCCCAAACGGTACCCCGCTATCAGAGAAGTGATCATAGGGGACAAAGTGACATTCAGAAGGTAGAAGCTGAAATGGAGATCGTCTAATTAAACTCTAGGGTAATGACCAGTACGTTGCCCGAGATTCGGGTTCTCCCAGAGCGTACATGGTGCAGCCAGGGCCACATTTGTTTGACTATCATTACTAGTCCCATCTCAGACACATCCTCCAGCAAAACACAAGATATCTCTAGCTTTCGTAACACGTTCTCCTTCGCCACTTTGATACCCCCTAGCTGAAACATGGGGCTTTTTCTCCCCCGTGCATCGATACTAATGCAGAGCCGTTCCAGAGCCTGGCATTCCTTCGCAATAACCTGCAGATGGGAGAGCCTTAACGTCTGTGCGCCGTGGCGGTTGTCAAATGTGGACCTGAGCTCCAGGGTCTTTAGTCGAGGCCACGCTTCGACCATTCTTTCGACGAGATCCTCTCCCCCCTCCACCGAGGATAGTTGTGGTCCAACGAAGCGAAAGGTCTCGAGGTCCGTGCAAGGTAGAATGTGACGGAGAGTGTCCAGTAACACGGAAAATTTCACCCCCACCTCCAACGTCTTGAGATGAACGAATCGCCCAATGGAACTGAGACAACTCCAGAATGCCGCGTTGGTAGGGCCTCCATAAGGTCCACGAAGTCCCGCCTTTTCCACAACAATTTTAACCTCGCGCATGCTTCTTGGCTCAACGGAGGTAAGCAGTGAAACAATGAATGGATACGCGCCGTTTAGCTGGAGGGTTTCCAACTCGGGAAGCCAGACGCGCGAAGATAGGGTGATAGGTGCATCTTGAAAGATGGTCCTGGCGTCAAGATGGCGTAAGTTATTTAGCTGCCCTGCCGAGAAAAGGACCTCTAGAATTTGATGGCCTGATTGAAGTTCGAGTTTGAGTGCCTGGATGCCTTCATATGATCGTAGCACTTGAGAAATGCTCATTTTCAGGTTGGTAGTAGTGGCATTCCAGGTTGTGATTCCAAGGGTTTTGAGGTTTGGGACCTTGACGTCATTGACGAGGCTTTGAAGGACTCGTCCGATTGTCGCTTCTGAGTCGTGTCCTTTGCCCTGGATTCGGACCTCGGAGACAGTTCGAGGCAGGAAAAGAGAGAGAAAGTCCAGGCTTTCCTCCTTCGCCATCCAGTATACGTCCAGTTCTATAGATTCCAGATTAGGGAGGATCGGCGTAGCTGGAAGGCCCTCCACAAGTCCACGGTATGCTCCCGACATGCCCTCATAGATGGCGGTTGACAGAGTTTTGGTGTGATACGAGTATAGTAGGAACCTTTCCCAGTCCGACTCTTTTGGCTGTCGTTTGAAATATTCTAACTTTGAGACGAGGGCTTGTTAACTAGAATCAAGGTGTACTCTGCGCTGGGGGCGATCGTACCCCAAAGCAATCGAAGTCCGGTGTTCCCATCAGAGGGTCATGCGGTAAGAGATTCGTAAGCCTATCGAATGTATCGACGTTCCTCCAGTGGCGTGGTAGGGCTGCCGACCAGAAGCTACGGCAGACCGTGGCCGCCTTGGCTGCATCGCGGGGGGGAAGGAAGTTGAATATGTGTTCGACGAGTTCGGGTATGTCCCATGTTGGATGCATGAATTAGGCTTCTCCGGGTCCCTCGGGCCGAGTATCGCAATTCGGCGGCGTCCGCGAGCGAGTGTGGTGGGGAACTGACTCGGACGACCTTATGGGACCGTGCGTTCTCGCGCGTGAAATGCGCCACTCCGAGATATCCGAGCCTCCCGAGCGCTTCGACGGCAATGAGGATGAAAAATCATCCTGCAGGGGTGGTGCTATAAGCACTTCAGTTAACAAGAGTATGATACTGCACTCGTTGCGTATCAGAGTTTACGTCCTCGTGCTCATTTCTCAGACAAGCTAACCAGCGGAATACTGTTTTCATTGAACCTCTTCCGCTTCATTCTCATAGACCATGTGTACGGAAGGATTTTAGCCCACCGATTTCGCAAGCACCCACTCAAACGTCGGAGATTACACAGCTTTCCGCCTGCTGCGGTCGCCACGTTGCCTTTAACGGCGCGCCAAACGCATGGAACACAAAATGAAAGTGGACGTGGGTGGACACTCGAACAGAGGTGCACTGGGGCGGCACAGGGGGCAGGTGGCGGGGCGGCGCATGCCTAAACTAGGAAATCGTCACATGTGGCAACGTTATTTTTCAATAACGGCACCGTTTCTCTACCCTGAGTAAGGGCCGTCATATCCGTGATGACTCTCCAAATAGTCATCGGATCTTGAGGGCCTAGAAAGAGCTGACTGAATACCCTTTAACCCTTTCAGCGCCGCGTCCACAGCACGGGAAGAACCCAAGTCAGTGATCACCGCTCGGCTATCCAAGTTTATGAGAATACCGAGGTTCCACTCCCCGGACAGATTACCTCCCGCAGGTTTCCATTCTTCTCCCAAGCAAACACCATCCAAGCCACCTTCCGCCGAGCGTCTTCGACGAAACCAATTATCATCATCACATTTTCGTGGGACAGGTCGTCGAGAAGACTGGCTTCGTTGTCGACTCCCCTTGTCCCGGCGTTGGCGTGTCAGCCGCTAGCCGCTTTCAATTGAAGGCCCGTCGAGACTCACTATAAGAGTTAGAACATCTTCATCAAACCGAAGGTTCTTGACTGCCACGTAATCTACTTCATTGGACTCCGAGGAACTCCGGGTCGGTCCTGAAGTGAGTATCACTGCCTCGATGACCTCATTTCCACCTGACTTGTGCGCTTGACCCTCAGTCGGTTAGACTCAAACCTTGTGTAATCGCAGATGGGAAGTCCGAGAACTCTCCTGTCAGGCCAAAAAGCCATATGAGTGTCTTACAGCCTCGAGAGAGGTTAATTTGTACGTCCAACCTATTCTGAGACGCTTTGGACCTCTTAAACTGTTGGAATATTAGGAGGAGTGGGATAGGGCGATTCCCACCAGGAGAAATAGCCCCCGCATTTCTCCTTTACCCCTTTTAGTATTTACTTTAGTATAAATAGTAGTTTGATTACTAGCTAAAATTAAATGCATGGGATTATAATATTAAAATTTCTCTCCCCCTCGGACCAGCGTCCTCCCCTCTCCGAGTAAAATCCCAAACATAAACCTCCTTCACAAAGAGTTGTTGGGTGCCAATCGACGACCTTTTTTCCCCTTCTCGTTAATATCCTCACTCATTACAAAATAACTCTCATCAGCGTTTCGAACGGTAGGTGGCGTTTCGGTCAGGGTTGGGTGAACTGATTGAGCACGGCGATGGAACTTGGTGTGCGGAAAAGTGCCAGATGCTCAAGGGTTCCTTGCATGAGGAAACAACCCTGATACATAGCCCATCTTTGAAAGGTTTCTGCACCGTATTTTTTAGCAGTCAAACAGGACCCGCCGACCCCGACTACCCCGGACATCAAGGATTCGACAACGTTCGGCGTGTTGCGGTCTGGCTTTGCCTTCCAACCTGTTTCAATCGCATGGGATATCAAATGAAAGTGGACATGAGCGGCCACTCGAGCAGAGTCTGGATCGCTTAGCACACAGGTGGTGAGGTGGCGCAGACCTAAAGTTGGAAAGTACGAGAGGTGGCAACGCTGTTCTCGAAGGACGGGCGTTGCTTTTTGGTGCTGGGCAGATATTGCAATATTCGTGGCGATCATTCTAAAAGCCTCTCACGCCCTACAAGCTCAGAAACCATCGTTCGGCACGCATCCTGCATTCGACCGTGTCTGACACTTGCCACGAAATAACTAGGTGCCATTCTGGCACTGAAGAAAGGCTGTCACAAAGGTAATTAGGGAGTTGATTAGCCTTCTCTATCCATACCCTCGACTAAAGTGAGAACGAAACGGGCGGACATTGGGAGTCACCGCATCTTGAAAAGGTGTAGGTATATCTGCACAAAACCCTATCTTATTTACAATAGGATAGAAATGATCATGCTTCAATGAATGGAGATGGTGAACCTACAGAGCTTGATTCCTCATCCGTGATTGTAGGCACCAGCTGCAGTGTCGTGAGCAGCGGCCAAGCCATGATCATCCTTTGATGGCGACTCTCCTCAGTCTCCTGGGGATCTAAATCGGCTCCGACCAATCGAAGAGTTTCAAGCTTCTCGCATGTCATAACGTGGTCGAGCAATTTGATGGATGCTGGCATTCCCGACTGTAGGTCGAGTGCCTTGAGGGAGATGAACCTTCCGATGGAGAGAAGACAGCTGGTGAGGAATGCTGTATAGTCGGCTTCATTCTCTTCATCAAATCCATCCTCGTCTACAATGAGCTCCACGCTGCGCATGTTGCCTGCTCCCACACAGTCAAGGACTGCATGAATGAAGGAGGGAGGACCTTCCATTTTGAGCGTTTCCAACTGTGGAAACAAGAGACGCGGAGCCTGTTCGAACTGACTGTATATCCGGGGAGTATGAAGGCTCAGATGTCGAAGGTGTAGGAATTGCCCGGTGGAGTGCAGAATCTCCAGGATCTGGGGACCCGAGCCGACGCCGATGCTCACTGCTTGAAGGCCTTCATGTGCTCGTAGAAGCTGTGAAATGCTTCCCTTCAAATGATATGCCTCGGAATCCGAGCTCTGAATGGAGAAGGATTTGAGGTGCGGGAGCTGTATGTCCTCCGCGAGCAACTGAATCACTCGCGCCGCAAACAAGTCCGCCGATTTCATCACCTGAATTTGCACCTCGGAAATGGTGCAAGGTAGGAACAGTGCTGCGAGCTCCACGCTCAGCTGGCCCGTGCTCCCTGAAATCTCGAGCTCCGTGGATTCGAGATTTGGAAGGAGAGGCTTGGATGGGAGATGCGGGAGAAGTTGCAGGTAGTCCTTAGAAGTATCATCGGAAAGTATTACGCAGAGCCTCTTGGTGTAATTCGAGCGAGTGAGGAACCTTGCCCAGTCCGAATCGCGTAAATCTCTCTTTAGAGTGAATGGCTTGTGGATGAGGTGCCGTTAACAACTGATATCAGTTCCGTGAAATGAACTACATACCGGAGTGCCATCATCATATGTCGTTGACAATGCGTCTTCAGGTAGAAGCTGCATAAGCTTGTAGAATGTGTCGATGTTCCCCCAGACGTTCGGCATTGCAGCCCAGCAGAAGGTACGGCAGACCGAGGCCATGACAGCAGCGTCACTAACGGCGAGGAAGTGAAAGATGAGCTCTACAAGCTCGGGGATCTTCCATATTGGATGCATGAATGGATTGGGTGGGTGTCGGTCGAATCACTTGTCCCGAGGATCCCCTTCTAATGAGTCTGGAAACTGGTTCGGGCGGTGGAGGGAGAAAGTCTGTGGTTTTTGCCACGTATACGGAAAAAAGTGCTATTTAATGCCGTAAAAGAGCTGGCGAGCGTTGGTAATAACTTCAACTATGGCACGGCGCAAAGGTGCAAGTCCCTGAATTTGTGTATTTCTAAGCCAAAAGCCGATGCCGTAACTGTCTTTTGTGTAACGTCTCCGGATTGTTTTCCTTTTCCGCAAGTTAGCTACCTTGGCGACTTGGTGGATCAGATCTTTCTTTGGTGAGAGTGGGGCCGGTGGTGGACGTGAGGTGCCCGAGAAGGTGGTGAAACGATCCCTCCCGCGGGCGGCGTATGTCAATAACGCCGACCCCCCCCCTCCCCAGATCCTTGTTTGGAAATGTGTATGGAAACACAATGCATATCACGATGGAAGGGAATAGGGCACCTCTATATGTACCAGAGGCAATTGCAGAGGACAAAGTGTCAGACCAGTACAGCGCATGCTGCGAGTTGTTCTATTCTGCGTTGAAGGCACTCGGGCACAACAACTCCGGTCTGCTGGACACGGCGCTCGAACACCTGCAACGGTTTAAAGGATACATTTTTTTCCTTGACACAAGATAGACAGAGAGGTATTACAGGTATTGTTACGTACGGAGCAGGAATACGAGATCCAGAGAGACACGGCAGCCACAAAGAGTGAGTATGATCATGGGAGAAGCAGGCTAGCAGGAGCTGGCAGACGAGGCGTGAAACGAGACAAGGAAAGAAAAGAAGACTATCGCTAGGATGGTCAAGTAAATATAGACGTGTATGATTTGCATAGAAGAAAAGAAATATCAGGGTGAGGGTCGACGACCGGGTGAATGCGCGTGTAAAGGAACATCATCCCGCATCATCACTCCCACCGCACCTTATTCGTGTATTCGTCGCCTCCGTTTTCCGTCCGCCATTGGTAATAATCGAGACACAGGGATATCGCGTAATGAATGGTGTGAAAAAACTGTTGAAGAACTCCAGTCCCAAGGAAAAAAGAACCCCCAAAGAAACGCGAGTCGAGGCGGTCGGTTGGAAAGAGGGAAGATTCGTCTTTCATGCTCTTGCAGGGGCGGCTTCCATCGCGCCGAGCGGCTGACCAGCAAGCTCACCGTTTTCAAGGCCCGCGTCGCCGATCTGGTGGAAGTCTGAAAGGGACGAGTTCAGCACCAAGCTCTCGAAAGCCATATGTTTAAACGCTCTCCCTCACCCAAGATCTCGCTGTACATCATGACTTTCCAAGTATCCACGGGCAAGTCGGCGTCGTTGAAGCTCCAGTCGAATGCCTGGGGTGCCACAGGCTCGTCGGTGGGGTCGTGGTAAGGGGAGACGTATTCGTGGGCCAATGCCTGGGTGGCATCTATCCGCTGGCGGGGGTCGAAGACCAACATCTTCTCGAGGAGGTCGAGAGCTGTAATCCAAGGGAGTTCAAAACATCAGTACAACCAGATTTCCTTCTAGTTGGATTGGGGTCTGCGTACCAACTGGGTCCTGAGTCTTGAACCTCTCGTTGAACGGGATGCGTTCGCGCTTGGGGAGGCTTTGCACGAAGCGGAGTGTCTGGAAAAGCGAATCGTTGCACTTGGTCAAGGTTCCTCATGCTCGGCCAAGAGTCAGGGAATGCTTACGTTCTCGCTGCAAATGGTCTTGATGACGTCATCTCCTGGAGTTCCCAAAAGTTCGGTGATGATAGAGAACTGGTTCACGTCTAGAAAAAAAAGGAGGGGGAGAGACTTTCAAGTCAGCCGAGAAGTCGAATTTGAGATTCAACAGTGTTCAGACGTACGGTCTTTGCCAGGGAACAAAGGCTTGCCCTCCAACATCTCGGCGAAAATGCATCCGGTACTCCAGATGTCGACGGCGACGTCGTACTTCTGCCAGGTAAGCATGATTTCTGGAGC
>WSTY01001105.1:0-12260 GCA_019633465.1 Tulasnella sp. 417
GGCAAGACTGGGGGGACGAGCGGGTATCAAGCGAAGGAGCTCCTAGAAGAAGATTCGGCAACACCTGCCACCGACGTTTATGCGTTCGGAGGGCTCATACTCGCGGTATGTCTTGTTCAATTTATTGGAGCATTTTCTCCAACTGTTCGCTTCATCCAGGCAATGAGTGGGAAACAACCATTTTATAACAAGAAGCCGAGTGCAACAATTATCGCGGTTTTCAATGATAAGACACCGCTTCGTAAAGATCATCCCCTATTACCCGGAACTGATCCACTGTGGGACCTCCTAATGAAATGCTGGAAGGGTGAACCCGAAGAGCGACCTAAGATGTCCGAGGTCTTCGCGACGGTAAGATTGAATTGACATCGAGATCAGGACCTTAACCTCACTCTGAGATCGGTTATCGTATTCCAGCTAGAAGCTCAGTTTAAGGAAACCGGTTAAAGCTTTTGGTAACTTGCTGTCGCTCGCCGAGAAGTTACGGATGACTAATTGACGTCACCCATCCACGATGGACCGTTTGTTAAAAATTCCGATTGTAAACCCAGTGTATTTCACATATTGCAATAAGGGTTCAACCCATCGCTTTTCGGCCCTCATCAGCGGAACTTGAGAGAACCAGTATGGAGAAGGATTCAGACAAAATCTTGCTCGCCGTTCTGGTGAATATATGCACATCTCATAAATAGGGGCGTACCATATCAGCCGAAAGAGGAATGTGTGTGTGTCGGAAGTGTTTGGCCGGCCGGTGACTCCGCATATCACCCCACCTGTGCCTCGTGCGCACCGTGTCATCCAACCTCCTCCCAGGGCTACTACACTAACCCGTTACGACACGCTATCAAGTAAACATCACCTGTTTCAATGTTCAGTAGTCAGAACATGCAATCCTATGGCTTAATGCTACCCCCATCTTTTATACCCGGTAAACAGAATCAGGACCCTGAAGCAGAGACGGATTCCCTTGTCCAGCCTGGTCGTAAAGTCCAGCTCCCACCCGAAATTCCTGGGACCCTCAAGATAACAGGAGGCTCGCTCGGTGAAGGAAGCTTTGCCACTGTGTTCGAAGGAGTCCTCAAGTCGCCGGGAGGGGAGAAGAGGCCTGTGGCAATCAAACGGGTGAAGCTTCCGGGGGCAAATATTGGCCATGATCAATTCAGAACGGTAAGGCTTGCGCACTTCGTTTCCGTCTGTATTTCTTACACATCGTTCGGCAGAGGATCAAGCGAGAGACGGTTATTTGGACCATGGTCGCACATCCAAACATCTTACCTTTCATCGGGTATCAAATCGTTGACAATGCCCCGCTGCTCGTCTCGCCATGGTGCAAAAATGGCAATTTATCGAGTTACATTCGAAGAAACCCAAATCTTACACGTAGCGCGAAGCTCGAGCTGGTAAGTTGTCTCCACATCGCAGCTCACTCCACCGTACCCCGCCTAATTCTCGACCGCGCCACACAGCTCTGCCATGCGGCACGTGGTCTCTTACATCTCCATGAACTCCAGCCGCAAATAGTTCACGGGGATATCAAGCCAGAGAACGTCATTGTTCAAGACAACCTTGTAGCAGCACTCTGCGACTTCGGTATCTCGAAAATTCACGTGGAGCAGCACACAGGTTTGACGACATCTGGGCTCACGTCGGGAACGAGTGGTTATCAAGCGAAGGAACTCCTGGATGAAAGCCCCGCAACACCTGCCACCGACGTTTATGCGTTCGGAGGGCTTATACTCGCCGTACGGCTATTTCCTTTTTTTTTTTTTTTGTGGCGTCTTGTTCTGATTATTCGTTTATTGTAGGCTATGAGTGGTGAACAGCCATTTTGGAACAAGAAGCCGAACGCTACAATTATTGCAGTTTGGAATGATATAACACCAGCTCCCAAAGATCATCCTAAGTTACCTGCAACAGACCCACTGTGGAATTTACTCCGTACCTGCTGGAGTGGCGAAGGCGAAAATCGACCTCGCATGTCCGCGGTTCTGGAAACGGTGCGATCTTTCTGGCATTGAAATCACGGGATTAACTCACAATTTATCTATCTATATGCTTATAGCTTGAATCAGAGGCTAAGACAACGTAATAATCTCTCTCGTGTTTTTCTGTCGATTGCACGACAGCCAGTCGCCGAGGTGCAATGCACTGCCTCATCCCTCTCAGAACCCTTTTGAAACCACCCACTGTGCACATCCTGTACGCATAATAGATACCAAACCGAGTGTAATTGAACTAGCTACATTTTGAGTGAATAAAGTTGGTGTACAAGATCAACAGTTGTATTCGCGAGAGTAATCCAGCCATCTACTCTCCCGAGCTCTTGTCTTAGTCGCGCATATGAAGGTTAACCTCTAAGCAGGTGATTTAGTTTCAAAAGGTAGAATTCTATCCCAACGTGATTGTTCCCCCCTTCTTAAGCGGGGGCGAACTAGCCGAAAACACTGCGGCTCAATGCCGGACAGTTGGCAGCTTGCTGATAAAGGGCTGAATGCACTTCCTGGAAAGTTCCCCGTCATCTCGTTCCTTAAAATGAAACTTTATTGTAATGATTAGACAGGGCTTTCGCCAAATTCGTGTGGTGCCTCAGGCCGTCCGTCGTTGCTGTCATGCTTATAGCATCCAGTCACGTCCCCGAAGCTCTTACGCCCCCAAACCTATTTCAAGCGTTTGTAAGGCTCTATTTACTAGATCTACTGTGGTCGTCTCTCGACGTCAGAGGATATAAAGTGGTCGAGGGCCAGCATTCTGAAGGTGCCCTAGTCACGAACTTGGACTTCCGTCACTTCAGTGATGCGTGCTTGGTACGGTTAGAAGACTCACTTTGTTGCAGCATAAAGTTTCCCTGCCGAGCCTTCATGGGGCGAGGTTTCCCAAGCATCAATATACCGAGGCCGGTGAATTTAGGTAGCTGTTCCTGTCTAAGGGTAAGTCGGTCAATCTGGCATTGATAACATCCAGAAGGCTCTCTATATCCTGGATAGATCCGTTTTCAAGGGGAAGGAACGATAAAGCGCTGGTATGCAAGTGGCCAGGGAATTCCCAAAACCCGGTATGGTAGGGTGATGGTGTTGAGCAGCGGTGGACGAGGGATAGGGTAGTAGTCTTAGTCTAGCGCGATTGTCGTAGTAGAATATAACAATGAATTGAATTATTTATTTACAGTCGAACGAGACCGCCTTTTAAAGGTCGGTCGTACAATTATAGTTAAAGGAAACTGGGAATTCCCTTAATGGGCAATTCCCGTTTAGTACGAACTACCGAGGGTATTCCCGCCCTCGGTACTTTACTTGACACATCTACTCACGCCCCGCGTACCTCGAGTCGGTCTCCCGGACCGTACTCCAACAGATGGGTCTTGTCGACAGTAATCACTCTTGCTTTTGATCCTGGGGGTTGTTTGTTATCCGTTTTACGTGTTGTTTCTCTTCCGCCTAGACAGTTGGTCGTAGAGCAACCCTTAGCTGACGCTCCCACGCCAGTCATTATATATTCATTGTCTTCTCGTCATCTCATTTCTGCTGTCTCAAGCTCGTTGCTGATGTATCCTCCTTCACATCACTTTGTCGATCGTTCCGTTCCCGACCCCTCTCGCCTTGACTTACTTATCTTTCCTCTTTCTAACCTTCTTCCTTTATAGCCCTTTGTGCTCTCTTCATCGCCTTCCCCTCGTCCACTTCACGCTCTGTCTTTCCTCTGTTGGGACTTGCCCTGATGAGTCCGTCCTTTCCCTCTCACTCTGCGTTCTGTGCTTGGCGTTTAAGTCGCACATTTTAAGACCGCTTGGCTAAGACCTTTATCGTTTGTTTTACGTGCTAGATCTGTCTGGATAGATTTGTCGTTCGGCGCTTTTGACTGGTGCTCTTCATCATACTCTGGACTCAGCCACCTAGGTAGGACTGATGTGCAGCCATCGAGGAGGCGTAACCACGGGTCCCCAGAAACGGAACTGGCTCAAGACCCGGTTTTGGGAATCCCGCGCGAACGCGTGGCCGTACCAATATGCAGTATATTTTACCGCCAAGTTGAAAAGATTGCGCGGCATGATGATACAAAAACGGGACACTGATGTGCTGAAGAGGAGGAATATAGTTCTTAGATGGCAGTGACATTGGTGAAGAATGCCTTGAAGCGTTCGATTTAGATTATCGTGGAGTGACAGTGATTCCAGGGCTTTACTGTAGGACGTCGGTATCGGAAAAGACGGAGACGGGACTACTATAGGGAAGTACTCAAGCGAGGTGTGGTACGCTATGTAGATGCGGGGAGGTCCTTCGGAGATATCTCACCGACGTATCCAGAACATTAGATGCCATGGGGCGCACGGTACCGGGGGACTGTCATCAGAGTCTGCCATGTTAAGAAAAAGAACCTGAATGATCGACACGACGGGGTAGAGTGAGATCTTCTTTGTTGGAGAAAATGCGATCCGTCCCAAGAGTTCTCTTAGATCCAACACACGACCCAGAGTGCGCTTTGAACTCAGATCCAAGTATTAATGATGTCGCATTTGTGGAGATGTATAGTTAGCAGAGGGAGTCGGTTTTGGTCAGGAGTGAAACTCCCGCCAAAACAAACAAACGTCAAAGTGCGCCATCGTTCGGTGACTGCATGGCATGTAATTTTCACCCGCCAGGAGATTCATTTCAATGTAGAAATTAATAGATAAGCAAACAAATGCTCATAGAAGGCGCTTACTGAGGACGCCGAAGGGGAAGGCATGCTATCAAGGAACGCTATCTAGCATTTGCTAGCCAACACAGATAAGCAGTAACACAGGCTTGGGTGTTTGAGAACTTGGCTGACATATAATTAAACGCATGACGGACTAGCCCAGCCAAGAACAACACGCGGTCCTAAGTGATTTTCACATGTTCTCCTGGAGATCCTGTATTCAATCGAGGTCCCGAGAGCAATGCGCGATCACTAATTACCCAACAGAAGAATATTGGAGGGGAAAAGAGAGAATTGACTGACCCAAGAAGAGGCGTATTGAGTCGCGGTTTTGAGTAGTCTTTAGTGTCGTAAATGCCAAAACACCCGTACCTAGTCGGCCTCGGAATCCTTGGCATGGTTGGAATCGAGATTGCTGCCGCCAGACAGTGACCCCCGCCAGCCCCATTAATCCATTCCCCGTCCAGCCATCCACTAATGTTGCGCAGTCAGTATGGACTTCATGCTTAACCAATATCCCTACGCAGCGAGACACTAGAGCCTACCAGAGTGTTCCAATCGCAGGCACACCCCCGCCCTCCAAGCAACTTGCCTTCGGTTGTTTCTCCTTGACCAGCTCCTGCCACAAAAACGCACACAAAGTCCGAACCCTACTTATTTGACATGTATGATTCAGATATGACTAAAGGATCGAGAAGATATCCACTAAGCACAGGTACAAGAAAGAGGGCCGTCTAGCGAGGATAGAATGTCCTCCGCCTGAATCAAAGCAAGAGTTGGAGTCTGGACCACGGCTACTGTTTGGGACATAACACCCAAGGAACGATAGGAATCATAGCGGCCTCTGTTTCTCCCACAGTAACCGCAGCCACTTCTATTCTGAGTTGCAAGGTACGCATTTTGGGCTGCACTATTTGCATGCCGGCGATCGCGGACCCGGTAGATGGCGGCTAGACGATCCATTCCAAGACGTTTTGCCTCTTCTGTCGTGACTGGTTCCGTTCTATCGCATAGCTCTTGATAAGCGGGGTGCAACCAGTCGCTGACTCGGCATTGGATGGACACTTCGATCCGGTCCAGGGGGTCTATTCCACCATTAATGATGATCTGAGACATATCGTTGACGAGTCTCATCCTGATCTCTTGGAATTCCCACATAGTAGCCAGGTGAAGCGCTGCCGCGAGCTGTTTCCATTCCCTCTTAATCTCTTTATCGAAGACCCTAGGGAGAAATAAGCGTCAGATTCTGCTGTAACCTTGTTGCTGACAACAATCCTACCGAGCATCTAGAATATCAACAAAACTCTCCATGTGGTAGCTTGTTATGCCTCCAAGTGCAATGGGATGCTTGTCCGACCTCCCTTCGAGGGAGTCGCCCAAATGTTCAGAACCCAGCATGTCTTGGAAGTATTTCGATTCCTTAAGACGGCGAACTGGAAGCTGGAAGAGATACCCATCGACCTGAAATTAACGTACAGGAAGGAATGAGTCGCCGCGTGCGGGCTCATTCAGCTGAACTAACCGCGAAGGTCAGGTGGTCCGAACCATAATAGCGAGGATGACGAGGGAGGGGGCTGTGTCTGGTGTTGTCGCTTGACATGTCACAAGGCGTTCTACAGAAAAATGCAGTCCGGGATATAAACGAGAGGTCCCTCAGCGACGTTGATATACCCTTGTTGGAGGGCCATGGCCTTCTAAATCGGGAATAGCAAATCGCCAAATCGAAGCACACTCACAATGCGATTTCCGCATGGTGCCAGGATGCTCTGCTAAGTCTAGATGAAGATTGATAATGATGGAACCAGAGATGACTATAAACTTTCAGTAGGAAGAGGAGAGAATGAACAGACCCGGGGAACAGGTGTCGAGTATTCATTCTCGCTATAGATGATATCCGGATGTGGCACAATAAGCGACAACATACTCCCGCTCTCGCGTGATTGGCTACTGAATCAGATCTTGCCTCGAATGACTTAATTAGGGCAAATTGAGGATATGTGTGATGTGTGATAGAAAGCTGGTCGTTGGCCGATAGGTTCTAGTCAACAGCCCAACGATCCCAACTCGCGATCGAACTGACACTTCAGATCTTAAACCCTCGGTCTAGAGCGACATGCGATTTACTATATAAGTTATTCAATACTAGTGCGACACGGAGGAGAGACCGTCCGGTGCTAATTCGGACGCGAGTGGGTGCACCGACTAACAATCCCGAGTCCCGACCAATTTTCACCCAGAGACGGCGTTGAAGCAATTACAACACTTGTAAAGCAGTTATCTAGCGCTTAGGAGCTCCTGCATTGCATCTGAACCATGGCTAGATTCTAGGAAGGAGCCCATTTGAGCAGATTACTTGCGCGCGTTCTGTAGTGCCGATTTCTATGATATGGCCACCCACTACAAACGTGTCACAGAAGATGACCCCCCACGCATCAGATGATTCCCCCGAAGAGCTGAGGACTATTTATCTTCAACATGCAGACCCGCCCTGGTTCGGCCCAAGATGGTACGCAGCCGATTTGAATCTTTTGTTAAACCCGGGTCCTCTCTACATACGGTCAGACACCAAATACCTACTAGATCGCGTTCCAAACGTACGCTTCCGTCTCGTCTTTCCCCTAATTAGCAGCAGCAGCGGCAACTTTCTTCCCCCTTCTTCCTCCCTTGTTCTTCCCCGACCAGGCTCTCCCCCCGGGACTCCATGAAGGCTCAGCTATCATTTACATGTTACAAGATGAGACACCAATTCGAAAAAAAAGATTTTTGCTAAGCAGACGTACAAGAGAGAGGTACTTCTAGTGAAGAAAGGATCTCCTCTGCCTTAATGAGATCGAGGGTTGGAGTTAATGCCGCAGTATTATACGCGTAGCCGGATCTGCCACAAGAATAGCAGTAACTTGAATTCTGGGTTACTGCGACTGGACGTCGGCGATCGCGGACTCGGTAGATAGCGGCTAGGCGATCCATTCCCAGACGTTTTGCCTCGTCAGTCGTGACCGGGTCCGCTCTATCGCATACCTCTTGGTACGCGGGATGTAACCAATCAATGACACGGCATTTAATCGATACTTCAACCCTGTCGAGGGGTTCGATTCCGCCGTTATTGATGATTTGAGACATGTCCTTGATGAGCCTCGCTCTGACGTCTTCAAACTCCCACATAGTGGACAGATGGAGTGCCGCTGCCAACTGTTTCCATTCCCTCTTAGCTTCTTTATCAAAAACCCTTGGGAGAAGCAGGAGTTAGATTTGGCAACAATGCTGCAGACCGCAACATACCGCGCGTCCAGAACGTCAACAAAACTTTCCATCTCAAAGCTCGTTATGCCCCCAAGTGCGATGGGATGCTCGTCCGACCTCCCTTCCACAGACTCGCCAAGATGCTCAGAGCCCAGCATGTCCTGGAAGTATTTCGACTCCTTTAGACGGCGAACCGGAAGTTGGAACAGGTATCCATCGACCTGAAATGTACTGCACATGAGTCACCCACTTTGAAATCGGGCCGAGTAGTGAACCAACCGCAAAGGTGAGGTGTTCCGAACCATAGTAGCGAGGATGACGAGCAAGAGCGCGTTCATTGTTGTCGTTCGACATATTTCACGGTTTTCGTGGGAAATGTTAGCCTAGTGTATAAGACGAGAGGTTTTTCAGCTGCGCAGATATACCCACATTGGAGGGCCATAACCTTCTAAATCGGGAGCGTGGTCGCAGACGCAACATGTGATCCCCACATGATCCCCGGACGCTCCATCAGAGTCTAGGCGGTGATTGATAAAGATGTGAATGGTTGGTAAATGAAAACCCGACCGGGAGAAGAGAGAATGAACTAACCTGAATGAGACCGCGGGTGGCATGGGGATGTGGAATGTTCAACGCCAGCATGCTCGCGACCCGGGGCCATCGACCGGAGACAGCGATACGGCCCTAAATGGGTTCTGCTGACGTAGTGTGATAATACGGCGCGAGGGATGAGGGCTGGAAGGTTGGGTAAGTTGTCGGCAGCGCCATGATCCCCAAAGTTCCGTATATGTTTCTTGCCGCTCCAGGCTTATAGTAGATCTCTTTCTGGAATCGCGAACAGTTGTCAGTGGCTTCAAGCTAGGATGCTGGTGCCAAAGCTGAAAGGTTACGTTGAAGTGGAGACTGAAAACAAATATTTGCTCACACAAAAAGCCGGATGACCGGATCAAGCCTTACGAACCATTTTTCGTTAAGGTGAGATGCCACATCGTTTTTAAGCATTCGACCCCCCTCTCTATTTTTTGCCGTCAGTATTATTTTTAAGCCACGAGGATATCATAGATGACATGGTGCTGCCTTACCCTTGATGCATTCTCGGCGCCTTCTCATTTCGGACGCTCGGTCATGGGCGGAGTGGGAAAGGCGCACTCCCTAACTTCCTTCGCTGGCGTGCCCACTACTATACTATGTCATCTAATTTGGCGGCCAGCTTTTGAAAATGGATTTGGCCGCATTGAACCCAGGCCATCAGCCTCAGCTAATCCCTCAGGCCCCCACTTCCCCACGGCAATCGTCCACCACCTTCATGGCTTTCAATCTTTTCGATATTCTCGACGATTTTCCCCTCCATCCAAGAAGCCGTTCTTGGTACGAAATCATCCCAGGAACAGGATCCTGAGCAACGGAACCGACAAGCGTTCAGACCAGGATAGCAAAGTTCGGCCCCAACTGCGTCAACGTGACCATCAATTACAACGCTGTAGGGAAATCCTTTCTAAGGACTGTTAAGTTCGTTGAAGCAGAAGGGGTCTTGGTGGAGGTCATCGCGATTAGGAAACGGTCCACGGTCGGCTTCGCGGCGGGCCAGGACACCTTGCTAGCGTAGGGGACGTCCAAGTTACGCGGGGTCAAGCAGGGATTCGAGAAATCAAGGCAAGACAAGTGGGGTTTTCATCCACCACAAGCCGAGCTGTTTTGCCAACCAACAGGAGCAAGCTTGGCGACCTCGTTTCCCAGGACACCTTGATGGACGAGCTGAGGAAAGGTACCTCGTGCAAAGCTTTACATCATCTCACTGTCAAATGTAAGCGAATCGTACCCTTCGCTTCACTAGACATGCTTCATCCCCCTGGGAGCAGAAAGCCGGTGGGAACCTCGGCATAACGCTTCCGCACACCGATCGAGGCTTGACTCCATTGTGCAAGCTCGGAATCTGCCATTTCGTACTTGGACAATGCGCTTACTTCACAACGACCTAGGTTTTAATTCATCAACCTTCTCTACGACCCGCCTGTACTTTCTTTCCTTAGAACACAACTCATTTTTGCGGGGACACTTTGAATTACAGCAAACGTGAGATTGGTTCTTCTCCGCGCCTTCTCGGTTTCCCGAATACGGCAGACCGCAGCGAACCTGTCATAGCCGAGAGCTCTGCCTTCCGCTGACGAAAGTGGTGCGCTTCTCGCACAGATACGAGCGAGAGCCGGGTGCAACCATTCTGGAACCCGGCATTCATCGACGATGCGCATACGATCAAATGGGTCCACAGCCACGAAATCCAATTCTTGGAGACAAATTGACGGACTTGAATAAAATTCCATGCATTTGCGAGCTTCAAAGCAGCGACCCATTCTGGCTGGCTGAAGACAAGCTGGCCTTGAAATCCCCGAGCGTTTATGGTTGAGCTCTCAGTCGCCTCGACTTCAAAAGTAGTGTGAGTGGACTGTACCGATGATCAATGATTCGGTAGAAGCTTGCAACATGAAGCTCGGTGACTTGGCTGATGCTATTGAGAACAGTATGATTGGTCTCGGTGCCTTCGTCCTCGCTACCAATGTGGGTGCTGGCCAGCATGTCTCGAAAGAAATTCGCCTGCTCGAGAATGTGACGAGGGAAGGTCCCTCAACTAACTCGGAAGAATTGAGTGACAGAGGTTTATTAATGAGCTGCGAGAAGAGTGGTAATTACTTCAATTACAGCCATGGGGCTGGTTCCTGGATTACGAGAAAACTTTCCAGTTCGTCGTGCTTCAGGACCAGGTGGGAGCCCTGGGCCTGGTCCAGTCACCGGAGGCAAAGCAAGTGTTCGGTGTACCGGGAGTTCATTCATTGCAGCTATTGAGTCGAGCGTGTCTTCCGAGCTGTGATCCGACATGGGGCTGGAGAGGGAGGATCGTCAGTCGACCAATCTCAATGAAATCAAACTCCGACCTTATCCTCTGCGCGCCCGTGGGGGTTCCACTGAAAGCCGGTAAGCTGGTTCTCCCATTTGGAGTAGGTCGGTCCTCTCGGCAACTAACCGGGAATGATACGACCGGGCCGGCAATCCACCAAGACGATAACCCATTCCACCATTCAGGCAAGGGTACTGGTAGGTCGTTCTACCGGAACTCTCGGGCCGGAAACGTCTTTTATTTAGGTAGATTGCACATGGTATACAGCTATATTCTGTCGGAACCTCTCAAGGTACAACGGGCCAAACTACATCTCCGGGAATGCAAGTTCCGTGGTGGCTTGGATAACGGAGAGAATATTCTGATTATTGTTGTATTGACCACGCTGACAGTGATAATTGCTGCAATAGATTGAACCTCCGGAGTAACCCACTGATAGTCGAGAGGTTTCTAGCAACCTGCATATAGCGATGAGCCGCACAAATCCCAATCGTTTCCCTCGGCCATGGTCAAGTGTTCAACTCTCTGACATAGACAGTGTATGGCGGGATGGAACCAATTTTGGACCCGACAGTTGAGCGACGTTTCAATCCTATCCAGTGGTTCTCCTGAATTGATTTGCTTCCCCATAAAAGTGATAGGCTATTCCTGATGTTATCAAAACCTCACATGGCCGCAAGATGGAGGGCCGTGGACTTTTGTTATCAATCGAGCTCGTCTTCGTCTGTAAAAAGCCAAGAATGCGTTATCCAAGACGGAGCATGCCTCTTGACGGCATCAGGGCAGCCTGAGACTCAGAGTTCGAATTGAGTGAAGCGGTGGACCCTTGCGTCCAGGGAAAGGAATCTCTCAAACAAAGGGACCGTCCGAAGTCCTCTCCTGAACCAATTATATCGGTGCGGGCAGTGCAAGCTGGAGGTCCCATGTTGCCATTTCTGGCATCCCATTTATCAGTGATCAGGAATTTAGTGACTACATAATGGAACAATCGAAGATAATCAATCGCATCGATAATGAGCCCACTCATTCGATGGGAGTTCCTGGTATCCGTGAAGTGGAGGTCTTCGGAGGTCATCGCCGTTGGTAGAAACTCCGACTACTCGATAAGCAGTGTCATGCAATACACCTAACAACTCTTTGAATAGACCTTCTGTAGGAACAGGACTCAGTCATCCTCTTCAAAGGACTCATAAAGGGTCTGTGGCCGGGCCCGGTCACTTGACTCGAAGGCGGTGTAACCGAGCAAGCAGGAGCAAGCATGTTCGATTTCAATTGTCCCGAATCGTCTATATAAAGGGTAGCCGCTCGCATGACCGAAACCACATCATACACCTCGTTCAATGTCACAAACATCCCAATCAGAAGCATTGTCAAAAGGCTATTCCTTTGGCCTAGATCCGGAGATTGTATTTGAAGTATGTCAATCGTTTTCACCTCAGCGCGACAATCGATT
>WSTY01001107.1:0-12249 GCA_019633465.1 Tulasnella sp. 417
CGTTGACCTGGTCGCCCGTCAGTATTCTGGAAACCGCCCGAACGAAACTACAGGATGCGTCAAATAAATATGGAGCAAGGCCAAGGAGATTCCGTAGCAAGATCAACTACTTTTTTACTTACCTGTTCAAGAATACGTGCACGGAGATATTGGAAGGATGTCGAAACGAAGTCGAAGAAGTGCTGGCCGCACTTCCCGTAGGTGGACCCACGTCATTCGCGCACACGAACACTAACACGATCACTTCCTTGCAGCGGGACTGGAATGTTCAAGCTATCACAGGTAAGGGCAGTCATCTGCATGGGCGCGCGGATTATTGAACGGCGAAACTTTGGGGGATCTCCCCTTCCAACAACGGACAGGTGCAAACGCGGAACAGTCAACCAACCTCGGCACTAGGACTCAAGCGAATCCACGACTCAGCCCCGGAGCTCCCTCTTCGGGGCTCGCCAGTCAACCAGCCGTCCCCGAACCAAACTCCACTCCGCCTATCGCCGCGTCCCATACCCCGCTAGCTCCGGTTCCCGCCCAAACCCAACAAACGGCCATTCCGAAAGACACCCCAACAGATTCCGCCAAGCGCGGTAAACGGCTTACCGCGATCAAGACCACGCTCAACACCTTCGAAGCCGCATCAGGGATGATCCCTGTGGTTGGCACTTACGTCGGAGCAGCCGCCAAGGTGGGAGGTACAGTTGTACAAATGATCCAGGTAAAGTCATCTTATTATTCGCTCGCCGAAAATTGATTCTCACTTGAACTTCCTAGACCATGGACGGCAATGACGAAACGGCGAAGGACCTCGAGGGCCATGCGTCGCGGTTATCCCAGATCTTGAACACCGCCTGGGACGGATCGGTTCAGCAGAAAAGAGAGCAGATGACCAGTTGCATGGAGAACATGGAGAAGTAAGTTAGGTTTTATTTTCCGCGGGGGGGGGGGGGCGGACACGACGCTAACGCCTCATCCATCGCAGGGAGCTTCAATCGTTGCGGGATAAACTGAAGAAAATCAACTCCTCGAGTTGGTTCAGTCGGGCATTTTTCTCCGTTGACAATGCCGGAGCCATGAAGGAACAGAAGGAAAAGATCCGCTCTGCGTTGCAAGAAATGGAGGTTCGTGGTCTAGGCTTCTCACGTGCCACGCAGACTAATATCTCTGCGAGCAGATGCTGAATAACTTGAATACTGCGGGCCTAATGACAAAGTTTTGTGAGTGTTAATATTTCTTGAAGCGCCTCCTCTACTGACAAGCAGGGCCCCAGACGAAGCCGAAGGGTGGAAGGAACAGCGTCGGCTGCTAGACCGCCTCGGAGACGCCAAATACGGGATTCGAGGACATGCCGACGAGGATGTCATCTGCCTGGCTAATACCAGGGTCCAGATCCTCCAAACTATTGACACCTGGATAGAATCTCGGGGACCTTCGGAGAACGTCCTATGGATCCAAGGAATGGCTGGGCGTGGAAAGTCGACTATCGCATCCACCGTCGCGTACCGGCGGAAGTCGGATGCTGCTTGCGCAATATTCCACTTTCGACGAGATGAGAAGATGCTGGACACCGGACTCGTCTGCGGTCTGGCGAGGCAACTTGGCGGCAATAGCGTCGTCCCCGAATTGAAAACTTCTATCCTCGAAACCGTGGCGAAACACGAGGAGGTCGGCTACGAACGTCTTGAAAGTCAGTTCCAGAAGCTCTTTGTCGACGCGCTATCCAGGCTCCGAAGCGATTCCCCCCCAATTCTCCTGATCGTCGACGCCCTCGACGAATGCCAGGACGTTACGTACGTCGTGAAGTTTGTGGAGCTCATCCAGAGACATGCGCCTTTATTTCCTACCAACGTTAAATTCCTTCTTACCACTCGTCCCGAGACCCCACTTCTCGATGCTCTTGATCCTGTACCCGGACAAGCAGAAAACTTGGATTCCGCGGCCAACGTAAAAGAGGACGTTGCGGAGTTCTTTAGGCACAACTTCTCAAAGATCAGGAGGAGGCACAAGTTAGGGGACAACTGGCCGAAACCAGAAAATGTACAAACTCTCGTCGACATGTCCGAGGGTTTATTTCAATGGGCTAGCACGGCCATTGAGCATATCTTGAAGGGTTCACCTCAACGTCGCATCCAGGAACTTCTGGAGTCGCCATCGATATATAAAGGACTGGATGCTCTTTACGGACGCATTCTGTCTGAGGCTTTCCAAAAAACTGAGGACAGCCCATCAAGACAAGATATCTTCCTCCAGGTATTGGGTACCATCATTACTGTGCAGTATCCTATCTCGCTCGACGCCCTCGCTTTTATCTTTGCCGATCATCCCATACTCGTGGATCAATCGCAACCGGACGCCGTTGGATTACTCCGTTCGGAAGCGCTCAGCGATCTGAGATCCTTGATCCACGTTCCTGACTCGCCCACCGACCCCATTCACCTCATGCATACATCGGTTAGGGATCTCCTTGTTGACAGTAAGCGATGCTGCGGAGGGCTGTATACCGTGGACCTTGCCAGCAACCATAGCTCCCTAGCGTCAAAATGCCTTCGACTGATGGAGCGAGACCTGAAGACCAACATTTGCTACCTCTCCGATCTATGGAAGGCAAACTCTGATCCAAGTGTCCAGGAACGCGTGAACTTTCGCGTTCCTCAAGGCCTTCAATACTGCTGTCGTTCCTGGGCCTTCCATATGACAGCTAATTCAAAAGCAGCAACCTCCGGGGGCCAGGAAATCACCTTGGACATCAAGGTCTTGAGTGAGGAAAAATTGCTGGGCTGGCTGGAGGTGATGAGCTTAATTGGAAAAACACAAGAATCGTTAACAATTGCAAATCAAATCTGTTTTTGGCTTGAGGTGAGTGACCTCATATTACAGCACTTCCAAAGGTGGAAATTGGAAATAACAAAGTTACCACAGAATTTCACGGATATTCCAGGGCCTTTAGTCGCATTGTGGAATGATATGTGCAGGTTCATCAATGGATATTTTGAACCAATTGATTTTGGAGCCCTGCATATTTATGCTTCGGCACTTCCTGCATGCCCAACAAAGACATCCCTCTGGCAGAGGTATGGCGCATGTGCAATGGCTCGTGTGCTGAATGGCCCACAAGGGTTAACATGGCCATCAGGTCTGTGGACCAAACACATGGATGAACCGATTGGTGCAATTGCTTTTGCACCATATGATGGGCTCATTGCATGTGGATGCAGTGATGGTGCAATTCAATTACTGGATGCCAAGACTGGAGCCCCCATCAGAGAGCCACTCAGGGGCCATGAGGGGCAGGTTCAATCTGTTGCATTCTCCCAAGATGGCAAACTCCTTGCTTCTGGATCCTTTGATGGAACCATTCGCATGTGGGATCTCAAGACTGGCATTCCTATTGGAGAGCCACTACAGGGCCATGGCGATGTAGTTCAATATGTTGCCTTCTGCCCAGATGGTAAACTCCTTGCCTCTGGATCTGAGGACAAAACAATTCGACTGTGGGATGCCAAGACTGGAACTCCCATTGGAGAGCCATTCAGGGGCCATGCTTGGTCGGTTCAATGTGTTGCCTTCTCCCCAGAGGGTAAACTCCTTGGCTCTGGATTTTTGGACAAAGCAATTCAGCTGTGGGATGCCAAGACTGGAGCTCCCATTGGAGAGCCACTTACAGACCATGATGGGGCAGTTCATTGTGTTGCCTTCTCTCCAGATGGAAAACTCCTTGCCTCTGGATCCTCTGATGAAACCATTCGACTGTGGGATGCCAAGACTGGAGATCCCATTGGAGAGCCACTCAAAGGCCATTTTGACTCAGTTCGATCTCTTGCCTTCTCCTTAGATGGTAAACTCCTTGCCTCCGGATCCTCTGATGAAACCATTCGACTGTGGGATGTCAAGACTGGAGCTCCCATTGGAGAGCCACTTACAGACCATGATGGGTCAGTTCTTTGTGTTGCCTTCTCCCCAGATGGTAAACTCCTTGCCTCTGGATCTGACCACACTGTTGGACTGTGGGATGTCAAGGCTGGTGCCCCCATTGGAAGGCCACTCAGGGGCCATGATTGGTTGGTTCAATCTCTTGCCTTCCCTCAAGATTGTGAACTCCTTGCCCCTGGACCCTTTCAATTGGTTCATTCTGCCACCCTCCCCCCCCTTGTCCCTGGATCTTTTGACCAAACCATTCAACCATGGGATGCCAACACTAGGGCTCCCATTGGAGAGCCACTCAGGGGCCATGATGACTCAGTTCAATCTATTTTCTGCCCTGGTAACAAGCTCCCTGCCTCTGGATCTGAGGATGGAATGATTCAACTGTGGGATACCAATACTGAAGCTCCCATTGGAGAGCCACTCAGGGGCCATGATGACTTGATTCATTCTCTTGTCTTCTCCCCTGATGGCAAACTCTTTGCCTCCGCATCCTTTGATGAAACCATTCAACTATGGGATGCCAAGACTGGGGCTCTCATTGGAGAGCCACTCAGGCGCCATCATGACTCAGTTCAATCCACTGCCTTATGCCCAGATGTTCAACCCTTTCCCTCTGTATCCTTTGATGAAACGATTCAACTGTGGGATGCCAAGGATGGAGCTCCCATCACAGAGCCATTCAGAGGCGATGATGACTCAGTTCAATCTGCTGCCTTCTGCCCAGATGGTCGACTCCTTGCCTCTGGAGGTGAGGATACAATGAGCCAACAATGGGATACCAAGACTGGATCGCCCATTGGAGAGTCACTCATCAGGGGCTTTGATCACTTAGTTTATGCCATTGCCTTCTCCACAGATGGTGAACTCTTTGCCTCTGGATCTCATGACAAAACCATTCAGCTGTGGGATACCAAGACTGGGGCTCCTATTGGACAGCCACTCAGGGGCCATCATAGCTCTGTTTACTCTGTTGGTTTCTCCCCAGATAGCAAACTCCTTGCCTCTGGATCTGAGGACAGAACAATTCAACTGTGGGATGCCAGGACTGGAGATCCCATTGGAGAGCCACTTAGGGGCCATGATGACTCAGTAAAATCTGTTACCTTCTCCCCAGATGGCAAACTGCTTGCCTCAGGATCTGAGGACAAAACAGTTCGACTGTGGGATGCCAAGGCCAGAGCTCCCATTGGAAAGCCACTCATGGGCCATAATAGTGAGGTTCAATCTGTTGCCTTCTCCCCAGATGGCAAATTCCTTGCCTCTGGATCCCTTGACCAAACAATTCAACTGTGGGATGTGAAGACTGGAGCTCCCATTGGAGAGCCACTCATGGGCCATCATGAAGAAGTCACTAGTGTTGCCCTATCCCTCAACAACAGCCCCCTTTTCCAGGAGCACCACAGCTCTCATAGTCCGTCCCCACACATGATTGCAGCCACTGACAGTCCCTCAACCTTGGTCACCCAAACTCTGAAATATTCCCGACCACCATCCCAACAAATCACCCTTTCAGTCCAAGGTCAGTGGGTGATGTTTCTGTCCAAGCGCCTCTTTTGGTTTCCTCACAAATATTGGGCTGGCCCCAACACATTGATCTTACTCTCCCATGGCATGCTGGTAATCACCTGTGGTGAATATTTGTTCCTCTCTGATGTTTCTCCTGCACTAAATCTCCCTCTCTGATGTACAAGCAGTCATGGATTCACCTGTATTTAGCTGATGCTCCATCCAAATCACTATCGCTGTTGCAATTGACCACCATTTAAAAGAGTGAGGCATTGGGCTTTATTAATGGAACCAGGGATTGCATCTTTTTCTTCCAACAAGCAACAAGGTTGTTTGCTAAATCTTCTGGCAGTCGCCAATCTTGCACTTAGGTCCAGCCCCAATGCAAGGCTGATGTTAGCTGCCTGGGGGTGCGCGCGTGCGAGGTAACACTGACCGTGGGAGTCTCTACTCGCCGCATGGGCTACGTATAGAAGTAAGTAAAACCTGTAAATTAATTAGTGGTAGGTAGAATGTATAATATCCATACCTGTTTATTACTAGAACGAAAAGGGTATGGGGTATAAGAGTTGAGGGGCGTCGAGAGTATACGAGTCAAGAGGTGAGGAGGCGCAGAGAGGTGCAGGAACGCGTTGTGGCGTTTACGCGCGCGTGAAGGAAGCGGTTCGCGAGCGAAGGCTTGAGGTTACTAGAACTCGCGTGATTACTTAATTATGTAGCGAATACTTTAGATAGTAGTACCTAATATACTATTTGCATGTAACTAGATTGAGTATTCGAGGGGATGGAAAGGTGTCGCGTGTCTCGAAGGGAACGCGATGGCGCGATTTCCGAATTGGGAAGTCACGTGGGTTATCTTATCTAACGCGATAAGAGGCGGGTCGTTCGGGTGTCACGCTGAACTCGGCGGGCTTACTGTTCGAGTATCACCCGGAACAAGTGGGATTAGGTCTGAGTATCATGCTAGACGGGCGGAATTGGATGCGCACAAAGGGGCGATATCAGTTAAAGGGGTAAAAGGGGACGAGCGACAATAAGGTCGCATCGGCCCCGCATTTATACGTTAATTAGCTATTTTCTGGAGTAATCTAATACTATCTACGATATTCGTGTATGTTCCTTGAAGAACAACGCGCCTTCGCTTCGGTGAGCCGCCGAACGGGATCACGTGTCCTGGGCGCTTATTGCCCAATTCAGGTGAAAGCCCGATTCTAATACTAGATTAGGCTATCTATTAATGGAATACTAATATTAAACGCGATTCGTCAAGCCTCGGCAAATCGTCACGTAGATTCCGGCGTCATCGCGCCGGTTTCCCAAATTAGGACAGCTCTGGAGGCGACGCACGGTTCAGATTATTATCTAATTAGCGGCCGTACATTCGGACGAGAAGTAGATAAATCGACAAAAAGAAAAAGAAAAAGAAAAAGAAAAGAGAAAATCATTATCTAAATTGGGCACAGCGTCGATCGGAAGGGGGGGGGGAAAGGGGTGGCGCGAAGTTGCCGGCGGCGATTCTCGCGGTCCCGTGACAGCTGATCATAATTCGCCCCAAGAACGTGTCACACCATCTCCTATCAAATTTTCACGATGAATTCGGTCTTCATCACAGGTAACAGGTTGATTCTATTGGGGAATCACACCTTTTTCTAGCACGTCTTGGTCAAGATTCACCATGCCACATGCGAGGATGTTTTGTTCCCCGAGGATCAAACATGACACGATGTACAATGTTTATAGGTCCACCAATGAGCTCAAATGACTGACAAGAGGGCCATACGAAGATGGCAAGAAGGCAGTGGTATCCCAAATGCGGGACTGGTTCATCTCATTAGAGGAGATCATCCAGCGTCATTTGCTTCAGAATCTCCTAATGACGAAGAAGAGACTGAGTCCAGGCCATCTTGGAAGAGAAAATTTGACATACCACTTTTGTGACCATCTGCATAAACTCTTCAAAGTTCAACGTGCCATCAGCCTCCATGATAATCTTCTTGATGATCTGCTGGAGTTGCAGGCCCTATTACAGATGGTCAAAACTGCTCGTCAGAACTAGGGACGGACATGGGTTTGGGCAAACCCAGGTTATCTGCACCCATCCAAGGAAAAAACCCATCCGAACCTGAATCCGGCCAAACTGCATGGATTGCAGGTGGGTCGGGTTCAAGCTCCGGATGGATGTGGGTTTACCTGTGACCCATTCATTCCCCAAAGCTGACCGTGCGATCGTTCTATCTTAGTGACAGATTAGATCCTGTCGCCAATCTACTCTCTTTTCACCACCTCATGAACCACCTGATAGCCGGCTGACTGGCAGTAAACATTGACAATTACGCTAGGATGGCTTTATAAGACTGAAGCAAGCCAGTCGACTGTGAAACACCTCATTCCCGTCTCCATTCCCGCTCTTCGTGTGCTGCACATGCCTCCCTCTACACCATGTCAAACACACCTGAGCAGCATACCCAAGAATGGCCACTCTGAAGGATGTCCTCGTGCCGCAACAGTCTATCTCTCATCGATCCAGCAATCGCCAACCCGCCAACCAAACGACAAATCAAGGGCAAAGGAGATCTTCAATATGATGGGCCAGCTGAGGTCTGGGATATGCAAGATAGTTGGTACCTTCTGTTGTTCAAGCCCTACTATTTTCCTGTTCCGCTCATTATTCTTCATATTTTCTCTAGCTATGCATTGAAAGCGATTGCAATTGGAAGTTTATAGCCATTTGCAACGTCTCCATTACACATGAAACAACAGCCTCGGATTCAACATGTTCTGCGCTAAGATGGTGTTAGGTCACGGCTGTACATTCCTTTATTTCCTTCCTTAGATGTTTTGTCCTAAGAGCTCACAAAAGAATAGCATTTTGTAATTTATTCTGTATGTATCTTGTAACCCTTAATAAACGACAGATGACCTGGGCTACCCATGGGATATGACCCAACCCATCCAGAGTGCAGCAGGTTGGGTCAGACCTGTGCAAAAACATGATCTGACCCACACCAACCCACCTGGGTTTGACCCAGGTCAACCCATGTCAGTCCCTAATCAGAACATCTCATCTGGCTAGCGTGTTAGGGAACTGTGGGATCGTGTCTACGCGACGCCCACCCCCTCCCCTTTCACTCGATTCTTGTACTTACCTTCTGCCTCTAAGTCTCTTACAAATAAATTTCCCTTTTCCCTTTTCATTCCTATTCTACAGACAATACGCGAGAAATCCGAATTTAATAATTGTAAGAAACTCCTTAGTTACCCTTTCGACCGGCCTTGTTTGGGAAACCAGCTGATGTTGCCTTCGACCCCTCTTGCCGAATTTGCTGAACAGTGCCTCCTGAGTTCGACGAATCGACAAAAGGGTCTCGTATTAGTAATCCGAGTGTGAGTTAACGAGAGGATTCGGGCTGCGGCCACTTGCTTACCAATTAGGCAATTAAGCGCCGCAGCACGTGCCTGCGCCATCGGCCTGCCCCCGAGCCCCCCCCCTCTTGCTTAACGAATGTTCCACACTTCGATATAATATTCTAGAATGTTCTTTAGTAGCTAATAAATACTGTTCCGCGATAAGATAACAGAATCTTATCTTATCTGCAAACCCTCTAACCAAACGCCCTCGTGTGCCTTCCGTTACGTTCTCGGGATAAGGAACGCCACCGTTAGTTCTCGGGATAAAGAACGCTTACCGTTAGCTCTTCGGGACAAAGAGCACTTACCGTTAGACCTTCGGGACAAAGGTCAACCCGTCGCCTTTGTCGACACCCGTTTTCGCCGTCGCGAAAG
Organism: Tulasnella sp. 417; assembly: GCA_019633465.1. NCBI lineage: Eukaryota > Fungi > Basidiomycota > Agaricomycetes > Cantharellales > Tulasnellaceae > Tulasnella > Tulasnella sp. 417. The sequence continues at coordinate 9,208 of WSTY01001107.1, forward strand.
CTTCTAATTTCCTTATTAGGAGATTACCCCAAGAGTCATCACTCTCCGAGAGCGCCCTACAGACGCACTCGATTGGAACGCCTATCGCATTACTACGTTAACGCGAAAGATTCCGAACGTCGCGCTCAAGTTAGATGCGACACCTTTCCTAATTCAGTAACCCCGAATTAGCTCACCACGTGCTCGCGACACTCGAACTTCCCTCCCCATCCCTCTCTCTTTTACCTACTTCACTCATTTCGTATTGTAGTACGAACAATAGAATAATATTATTCTATATACGCAACTACTTAATACAATCGGCGTTTGTTCCTAATTAAGCCACCTCTGTTTGTACTCCTGCGCGGCGACTTCCCGCTCCCACGGTCACGCCGCCGCCTCCAACAATCGGCTTGCAACATAGCGTATAAACAACTTACCTTCAAATTGTTGCCGACCATTCTCTTTAGGACAAGGAACAATTCACTGTTTGAGATGTAAACTTCAGTTGATGTCATACACCTTGAAGGCGACTATTTGGGAGTCCAAGGTTTCTCATAAAGAAGGTGTGTCAAGATGGAAATGAGGCTCGACCCACACCGCAACTTCTCCTCTCGTCCACCCCAACTCCCGAATGGACTTAGCCCACAGACAAACTCCTGGAAATCCCCAGTTCTTCCGCCACTAAAGGAAAGGGAGAGGGTTAGATCACGAGAAGCATGGATCGTCAGGGTCAGGAAAAGGAGGACTTACTCATCATCGAAAATTGGGATCATGCGCGAGGCTAACAGGTTATTAGCAATTTGGGGTATTTGTAAGAACTCTTCACGATCTATCGAGCCTGAACTGTCACTGTCACAGAATGCGGTTTTCTTCGATCAGGACGCTCCAAGCTTTCCCTGAAAGAAGCGCCCTCTCTGCATACCTATCGAGTTTCATGAACTGCTTCCTCAGAGATGATCCAGCTCGTGCTGGTTGACTGTACAAAGGAATTTACATCCCCAGCCCATTAGATGCCAGAAGCTAACAGTCCTTCAAAGCAGCGATTGCAGAACACATACAATCTGAGGTCTCCTCCATCTCATCCATGAATATCCATGAACTGCGAAGCTGAGGGCCGTAAGTGTCACGATCTTAGCAATGGAGACCGAGCAGGGTGTATCTGACTATGGACTGTGGACTGAGGACTGTGGACTTGGGCAAAGGTAAACAGAGTGAGACCACTAGGCAATTGTAATCACGCTAGCACGATTGCTGAGGACTGTTGTATTGGAGTAGTAGATGAGAGGCGGAATGAGGAACAAACCTCTTCATTCTGTCATACTTAAATACTAAGGAGTGGCTATGTCTAGAATATCCCCATAAGGTAAAGAATGTTGTGGAATATCAAAGAAAGGCTGACGCGTTGAATGAGTAACGAAAGCATGGAATACATGAGGGGATGAGTAAGGAGTGTGTGGTGACAGCGAGGCGACGATGCGATCGAGGGCGAAAGTTATGGGGATGCGGGGTAGTTGTGGGAATGTGGGTGGATCCTGGGTTTGACGTATTGACCTTTGTTGTGACATGTGGTGAGGTCATCACAGCAAGGTTGGTAGAGGTTCCCATGGGTTGTAGAATGCAGACGGTTTTGTGATTGCGATGGTTGGTAGCGGTTCTGCCAAGTCAGTCGTGACGATAGTAGGAGAGGCAGCGCCATGGGAGCCGTCGGCTGTGGTGTTTGTGCCAACTCCTGCAAGTTGCACGCATCCTTCTACCACCTCGCACAGCGGAGTGGCTTGGCTGTGCCCCACAGAGAATTCCTTGCTCACTGGGGCTCAGGGAACCTCTCCTTCTGTGCAAGGGTATGCTTTACATGAGGGCATCGAACATAATACTAATGCCTCTCTCAACCGCAGGCCACAGGCACCCTTTTGGTGCTGAGGTGCCGCGCTCAACAATATTTGCAAGTCATTCATAATAGCTGATCGTACACCTGCCATTTTGCAAAGAACAGTCGTTGCTCAAGTCGAGGGGTTTGTCCTTGCTCCAGGGCGCCGGGGTTGTGACGAAGTCAACCCATTTCATTGGATGGGCACACATCAGAGCTGGCTCTGCCCTTGCACATCATGAGCCACGCACAGCTCGACGGAGTGCAGACCACCTTGCTGCAAACCTGACCCATCTTGTTTGGCTGCGAAGACATCAAACTGACGCAGACAATCTTGCTGAGTTCTGCATCACATGCGAGACTGGATCGCCAAGGCCTTGCACAACTGTTGCGAGCCGGTTGCTGGAGGCGGCGGCGTGACCGTGGGAGCGGGAAGTCGCCGCACGGGGACACGAATAGAACAGGTAAGGAAAAGTGAATGACTCGTTAGCCAATACGTAGATAATTGTATATAGGATACAATATATCTACTATTCGTATTACAAGTGAGTTAAAGTGAAGAGGAAGGAGGGAAGGGGGAGTGGGGTGCGAGTAACATGAGCGCTAAGTGAGGGGATCCGGGATTACCGGATTAAGGCAAAGCGCCGGTGCACGTCTCAGACGCGGTAGTAAGAGCTCTTCGCGATCGCGTCTCAGACGCGATAATAAGAGTTCTCCGCGTTTGCGTTAGAACGCGATGAGTATACCGTTCGAGTGCGTTTGTAGAACGCTCTCGAAGTGCGGTACGCTCTTGAGCGATTTCCAAATAAGGAAATCGAAGGCTTTTGCAATCGCGAAAGCGAGGGTCGGTGACGACGGTTGATCCTTATTCCGGGATCTGACGGTAAGTAGTCTCTTGTCCCGAAGACTTGACGGTAAGTAGTCTTTATCCCGAAGACTTAACGGTAGCTGATCTTTATCCCGAAGATCTAACGGTGGGTGCGCGCGTGAGGGGCGATGTGTGAAAGGGGGGTGCTGTCACGGGACCGCGGGAATTGCCGACGGCGATCCCGCGTCGCCACCCCTTTCTATCCTAATCGGCGCCGTAGTTAGAAGTAGAATAAATTTCCTTTTTCTTTTCTTTCTTTTCCATTTCTTTCTAATCTATCTCTCGTCCGTAGCCCGGCCGATCGTTAGATTTAAATAGAATTTCA
>WSTY01001108.1:0-12248 GCA_019633465.1 Tulasnella sp. 417
TATTGTATGGGCTATCTTGCAAATGGCGGCTCACAGAATCCCTCCAGAGCATTTATCAAATTGGGGATTTGGAAAGATTCGAGCACGTCATGCCCTGATAGATGAACTTATCTTTGTAATGCAACTTTTTTGAAGCTTAAAGGTAAATCGGTTGGGGAGATATCATGCACCTTGTGTCAGCTGGCGATTTTGCATGAATCGAACCGTGGGACAGAGACGGCTATATTCAGAAAAGTGCTGTAACGTTGCCGAACTCATGAGATCGCACTGTCCTTGCTAGCGGGGACCGACCGCATCCAACCGAGCATCTACGGGATGAACCACTCAGAGCTAATCACTATCTCACGCGTCAACCTTGTATAAAAAGGACTGGGCGGAGGCGAAAGTCGTCTTTTTCGAGTGACGGGCAAAACTTGGCCGAAGCACCCAAGTCCTCCGGTGCACAGTACCCTCGCCGATTTCGGAATTTATACGCTCGTTGTTGCATTCCTAGACAGGAACCGCTATCTGTGAGTACTATGTATGTACCAAACACGACGATACGGGCAAGGAGGTTACGGTAACGAGTAATGCATATGTACCACTGTTGCAATGGATCTCGAATGTCCGGTGCTCCTATCAACGATCACTCTAGGAGCCCTAGAACACACACCTCCTGCATCCTGATGCTATGGACCCCCACTTCACGGAACACACGTGATTATGTACGTGTAAGATATTGCTCTGAACCCTACAATATACCATCTTCCGTATAGACCGACCGAGAACATGATACAGCATCTGCGTGAGACCCGTACAAGTGATAGTCCCACTCGGCACGGCGGTCGAAATGAGCGTTCAGTCGATTGATCGCCACGTCAACGCCAGGGACAATGAAAGCGGACGGTTGTCTTTGCTTCCAGGACCAACCCCTCATATCATATTGACACATATCGTGGGTTTGGACCCATAGGGCAAATTCAGCGACCCCTTTTAGGTCATCAGGTGTGAGGGGTTTCTCTTCAGCATCAAAGCTCCCAGTTTTGGACAAGTTGACTTCTTTCTCCAGGGGAACCCAGAGCTGACAGCTCGACGCGAAGAGCTTGTCGGTTGCCCATCTATATGAGTCTCGGTCGGGGTGGTTCCGCCATATCCACAGGAGTAATCTTATGACACAGGCCTTGAAAGTTCTGGCCCTTGATTGCCACACCCAATATCGACCTGTGAGAGAGGTGAGATCATCAAGCAGTACATCTGCGACAGTATCAATCAGCGCTGCTAATGAAATTAATTCGTCACTTGATGTGCTAGGAGTAGTGGAGTTGCTTGGTTGAGAAGAGAGGAAAGTCTCGAATGTGAGAAGTGCCTCAATTGAAAGCCTCATCATCCGAATGTCTATAGAGCCCGAAGTAGTCAAATGGTCAATGTAGGACCATATCAATCGTCCTAACCCGTCTAGCGCCCCCCGCTGCAGGAAGGTCTGTTGAGGGCAGAACTCTCTCGCTTTTTGTAAGCATATGATGTACCCTTGGGCGGCTTGTACCTCGCCACCCGCATCTCCTACAAGTGATTGGAAGCATTCCGTGCTGTAACTCAATGCCCCACTTAAATTCTCAGCCAGCTCCCGTCTTCAGAGTAACAAGGTTAAACATGCACAGGCGGGTATGGAGAAGAGGTAAGCTTACCTGCTCTCCAATAGTTCCGTAAAGGTGAGATATCCGACAAGAGACGAACCCACCCTAGCAGCTCCTACACCAAAGACAATGAGGGCCCAAGCTCGTAGCATGGCGTCGGCAGCAGGGGCGTGACTGTCAAGTAAATGAGACGATTTTGCCCATTGAAATTCGTTCAATTTAAGCTGTTTTTCGTCAGCTGTAAACATAACAGAAAGGTGAAGAATTCGCTGATCGTCATCCGGGTCGGCTGGTGAGTACATGCTGGAGGCAGCTACCAGGGTCTGCATGAACATCTCTCCAAAGCCTTTTGATCCTAGCAAAGAGATCTCTGTTATCCCCTTCCACTTTTTATCTTCTTTGGGGCACTGAAGAATGACTCTGCAAAGGACCAGCCCAAATAGCTCTGCAATTTCCTGATTTTCTTTGTTGGGTTGGGTGTACCAGATCTCAAAAGCGCTGAGTGTCAAGTCCAAGAGGCGATTCCAGTAGTCATCCTCTTCAAAGATTTTGGCACAAGTAGCCTTATCTAGGGAATATATGAACTGAACCGTAGATATTTGGTCACCAGGGTTGGAGGTTGTTTCAAGGAGCCAGCGGGTTGCCTGAATGGTCAGGACTTGATCATTCTTTGGCTTCGTTGAGGCAACCGCAGTATGTCGATGTATACTAGATAGGAAGCCCATATTTTGTAACCTTTCCCAGAGACGCTTCATTCGCATAATTGCCTGAGAGCCTCGTTTTGGAAGACATCCGACGATGGGGTGACTTTGGACTGAACTAGATGGATCCTGATCCTCAGCTTGGGCGCCTCCCGAAGCATACAAGCCTGAGCCTTCTGTAATCTGCTCTAAGCCACCGCTGTGCGAGTCTGATAGAGCTTGAGTAGAGGGGGCTGAATCTTGCCTAACGATCCCTCGGGCTGAATCTCGACCAATGATCCCGGGGACTAAATCTTGACGAGCGGTCGAGGGGCCTGAATCTTGACCAACTCGTTGTTGCCCGCGGGACTCTCCCGAGCCGGGAGGACGATGGTGCCGGAGGTTAACCCTTGCGGTAACCAAAGTAACCCTCCCCATGAGAGCACTAATGCATAGGAAAATGTATGCCGAGGTTTTCCGCACCCCCTCCGCCGTCTTGTGTACTGCGGGGCGGACGAGAGCCTGCCAGACGAGCCTCCAAGCTTGGACCAAGCCCCGACAACCACGTTGAAGTGCACTTGATGCGGCCGATTGGTACGGGCATGTTGGAGAGATGGCACCGGCGACAATGACAATGCCCGAGAAGACTACTCCGATTCCCGAGAATGCAATTACAATGCTTGCTACGGCGGAGTTGATGGGGAAGAGGAAGAGACAGACTCCTACGAAGAAAAAAATGACGGAGAGAAGGAGAAGATTAGGCAGAAACTTAATCACCGCCTCTAAATGCCATTCCAGCACTCCGTTGAACTTGCGTTGCCGGAATCGGGCTTGCTCTTCCAACGGGCCAGTCTGCCCCGTTCGATCGAAACTCTGAAGCCATTCTTTGGCCATCATCGCACCGACCGCCGCGAGAAGACTGCAGCTCAAGCTTGCATAGAGCAAGCAGTTGACAATGATAGAATAGGAGCTGGCGTAAAACGTTGGTGCGAGGTCGGCGGGGGTCAGAGTGTTGTTATCCGCTTTCATCACCAGGAGACGGAGGAGGGTATTTGTTTCGTCGGACGGACTTGGGGAGAGATCTGGCATGGTGATCGATATAAAAGTAGTGTTGATTGCTGAGAATAGGGCTGCCTAGAAGAGGCGTTCGGTTTAGCGCTCGGCCGATTGGGAGGGATGAAATGGAACTCACAAAGATGAGAAGTACGTCCAAATTACCATTGAGGTTTGTAGTCAACCTCTTGTCGTGAATGTCTGCGAGGCGGTCGTATCGCCTCCAGAACTCGCTGACCTGCGCTAGAGGAGGGAGGCGGAGGGGTGCATACGGGTCATCGAAGAGGTGCTCTCGGTTGGGTTGGGTTTGAGGCGGGGGTGGTAGAAAGACGTTGGCCATCTGATGGCCTGAGCGTTGACCTTCACGGCGGTTGGAGGAGCTCGAGTGGTGATGGTGGAAAGAGTTCTGTGTCCGACACGAGGTAGCTTCCCTCCATCGCTTGATCCCACGGTTCGGCGCCACTCGCGACGCCGGCGTTGAGCACGTGGTGGACGATGACCCTCTGGAGAAGCAAATAACCGCGATCTAACATATACTCTATTTGTTTCAAGGCTAGGGCCATGGAAGTGAGTCGGTGCGTGGTGGGAATAAAGATTCCCAGTCGATAGCTTTGGCCGGATATATGAAAGACTGAGTACACGTCGCAGAGCTGGATCTTGAGCCTGCGACGAATTTCTCAGCGTCGTTCAGAGGCATAAGAATGTATTGCAGAAACGCGCGATGGTCTCGACGGTCGGTACCCCGCTACTCTACCTTGCACCGACAACCTGAGACACCCAAACCCTCTTATGCGTTCCAATTCTGTCTTTCATCTTCGTGCAGCGGTATTTCAAAGAGATAAAGTGGGCGCAATAGCCCACACTCGTAGACCAAGTGCCAAACGCAGCCGTCGATATATTCGACGTGAGGGACTCGGCGGTCCGTAAACAATCGGGGAAGCGGGGGTCATGAACAACAAAGCCCTTTGCCGGGGAGCTAGCAGATATTCTTAAGTTGCAGCGCCTTCAGATCTCAGCCCATCCCCCTCTGTGAAAGCAGATGTGGCCTGCTCCAAGTTCTTACCTCTATATTCTTGTCGAGACTATGCTTCACCTCGGAGGGTGGGCGTATAGCGGAGGGGTGCGGTTCGCGAGAACGGAAAGCATCGACTTGAATTGCCGACAAAGAAGAAAGTTTTCACTCTCTCTTGGGATGTTGACGGCTTCCGTGCGGGTAGAACCAAGTGGTGAGTTGCATACATATCAAATGACGTCATGATCGGTCAAGTTTGTTTTGCCGGATCTTCAATCGCACGTCCGGAGACTGAGAAGGCAACCTGCGGGCCAGATCGAATGTTGTTTTCAGTTCGGTGATTGTCGGATGATCCCTCGTCTCTGGAGACCAGGAGATGAACGTTGGGTGTTCTGCAACCAGTCCCCCGTAGCTTGAGAAAGGACGGGACCCGTTTCAGGGCTTGGAATTCAGTTTGAGGTGTGGCGCGGCACTCGGTGGCATTTTGCATGTGCCCACGGGGGTTGTGTTCCGCACAAGGGATCTATAGCCTAAACCCCAGATCTGGTGAAAAGATGAAGATTTCGTGGTTGTAGATTCCACGTAGGTTCTTCCACATGGTTGTCAATGATGCCCAGTGAGTTTCGTTAGTCGACTCCTAACTCAAATGTGATGCCCTCGCCACGGTCGATGGTGATGTAGAGCTTTACACGAAAATCATGTGAGACATCGCAAGAAACTCTAGGTAGCTCTGAGTTGAAGACACGTGGCTTGGTTGACCTTACTGCTGCAAGCTTTCAAATACGCGAACCACGAAGCTATGCGAGATGTTCGGAACCAGCCCTACAGCGAACAAAGAAGACGCAAGGTGTATTCAACAAAAGGTCACAGGGATGATATTTATGACGGGAAACAACAAGAAAATCGTATCTCAGAACGGACTTGATGACCGATGAAGTAAAGCGATGTGCGCTCGTGTCCATCCACTTCTGCCGCAGTTTGCCAAGCAGTCTCAATCTTGCTCTCCTAGCACCGTGACGTCGACTCGGATCTGGGAGAACTGGCTTATGACTGGCTCTGAAGGTCGGCGACTCGCACGTCGAGCTACCTGAGAGGCCTGCTGAGAGCAACCTGTCCAAGAGAGGCATTAGCCTTTCATTTCTTAGAAGCATCGAGATTAACCAGCCGAATGATTGTACCTCTGGTGTTCGAGGGCAAGGTGCTCCATCCCGGCTCTGGAAACTTCAGCTCGGACCCACGTTCGCATGCCCTCGCTTCTTGAGCATCTAGATGACCAAAGGAATCTTTTCACGATTTCGCCTCAACCTTGCCAGCTCGGCCGTGCGTTTGCAGTCGGACCAAACCCATCCGGACTCATCTTGCTTGCGTCCCCATGCGTTTGAGCGAGGTCTTTCGGTCGAGACTTTGAGTCTACGGGGAGTGTTGGGAGAAGGTACCGGTGGTTCGTTCGGCTTCCGCTCAAGGGGCGCTGGGAGGCTTGAACTTGGGATGGTAGAGACAGCTTCGGCGTGCGCGTTTGTCAAAGTATCGAAGATGGCGGTCGAGTCTACGATCTTGTTTTATGGTGCTCCCTTCTCCATCTTCTGTGGCTCCAAGGATCGTCGTCGTGACGCTGCTGCTGGCCGTCGAGTTCGCTCGCCGGTTCCCTTTCCCCGGGTCTCGCAAGCAACTGAGACTACGCTTCTAAAATTCGAGATTCAGAAAGGTCGCTTCAGAAAATATCTACCTGCGCTCTTGTAAGGACTTCTCTTACCATCAGTGAGCTGGGAGAGTTTGGCCAGGGAGTTCTAACACATCGAAGTAGCATTTGCATCAATCGAAAATCCGACGCAGCCCGTGTATCTGTTCAGCGGAAAGGAGGAAGTTTAGGTCCGCCAGTGATAGATACAGTCGCAACACTCGCTCGAATTGCCGGGGTTGTGGTTAGCCTCAACGCCACCGGCTAGAGCTTGTTACTTGTGGTAGAGGTAGCAGGAGGGACGGGCGAGGCGTTGCCAAGGGACGAAGCGCTCTTCTTCACGCCTTCACTGGTATTAATAGATTTTGACAGGACCCAATCGGTATCGCCGTTCAGCTCCAGTGGCACCACCATTAACACCACCTCGAGCGTTAGCTTTTGGAAGCGTTCTCGTGGCTCGCTTGCTGGCCGTGGCATCTCGAGTAACAGGTGTTGAGGTGGGATGGGCGGAGGTGAACGTTCCGTCGGACTCCTCTTCAAACCGAGTCCCGGGATCTATGACAAGGTTTGGAACGACAGCCGACCGCCGGCCGCTGAGGCACCATTAAACGACAACGCCGAGGGCCTCGGAAGAGGGCCCTAACAGTATGCAGTTCCTGCGTCGAGTGCTTCTGATGGACAGGCGGGACGAACGAGTCCAGGTATTCCGCTGAGAGCGGGGTTGGGCCACCGACATCAACGAGTTCCCGTACACTTGGCGCTGCGGTTGGTGACCATATGGATCCTCATTCCTCGTGACGTCTTCTGCTAGCCAGTTCATTTCGCTCGCGAACATGCTCCTCCTTCGCGACGGGTACTCCAATTCCATCGTCCATCCACACCACCACGCGCGGGGAAAATCGACCGCGCCCAGGAACCAAGCGGATTCCCGACCCACGGGCTCGTCTGGGCCGTACTTGGAGTCTTCGAGCTAAACAGCGGGCTCGAGGAGGACGCGGTGGTTGTCAACGTCATTGCGGATTGCAGTGAGAGGGAAGCTTTCCATCGGACATAGCGCCCTTGAGGTTGATGCGGGTGCGGGTATTGATGGTTGGGAAGACGATGGTAGCGCCATACTACTGAGGCGCCGAAACGACTGACGCGGATCCGACGGACGAGGGTGGCGGTGCAGAGTGAGGCGTCAGGCTTGGACGATTGGTCGAAAACCGCGTTGTGGTCGGTCCAACCGTCGCTGGTAGTGGTAGGTTCCAGGAACAGGACTGTCCCGAGCTGGTGTATGAGGGATGTGGGTAGGAAGATGAGGTGCAGAGAATGGTCTGAGTATCCTTCGAAGTGCTTGTGCTGGAAAGGCCCTTCGACGGATTGGGCTCATCAACGATGGTGTCTATAGGACGAGAAGCGTGGTTTGGTATTTTGGACAAGCTGCTCCTCCTAGACGATAAGACTAGAGATAAACATTTGTTGCCGTCAGTTCAACGAAACGGACCAAGATGAGTGACGCGAATGACCGCGACAAGAAAGAAAGAAGGCGGAAAAGTCAACCCACAGGAACCTTGGCGTTGGCAGCGGTAGCCTCCTTCTGCGTCGGGTTATTCCCATTCCCTCCCCCACCAAAACCTCCTTCGAGGACCATCCACCTGGCTAACGCGACAGCCTTGGCGCGCTTGTTGCCCTTCTCCCTCTCCTTGGTCCCCTTCCCTCTTGACACAACAACCACCAGACTCGTGGTGTGGGCCTCGGCCGTCGGTGATTTGGGAATCGCTAGGAATCCATCCATCTGCGGACATGCTCGTATGTTTGTTGAGCATCTGCGAGTCGCTGACGCTGACAGTGGGGACCCAAGCTAAGGATGAGCTCGGGGTGGAAGGACGCGCAGTAGTAGACCGACGTTGTGCGACCTGTAAGTAAATAGAAAAAAGAAGATAAAAGTTGCAATTGAGGGTATGATCTGGAGAGGGTATGATCGGGTTCACTCACTCGTTCCCTACCCTTAATGGTAGCGCGAATGACTGGGAGGGCGGACCCGGTCCCTATTCAACCCCACTTTTTTCTTGAACTCTCGAGGATTATACAGGAAGACGTCAAACAAGAAAACTGGCCTATTTTACTGCTCTCATGGTGGTAAACGAGTCCAGGAATATGGCGCATGAGGTATGGTGGTCGACGTCAGGGGGGGTCGCTAGTCGACGTTTGAATCCTAACGAAAGCGGAGTGTGAATTGTGTGTCTCCGTCGAACGCCACAAACAATGGACCATTGCGGCGCCGCTGAACCACCCACCATATAATAATCTTACTTCTCCGCCCGGGGGGTGGCGCCCGTTTTGACGCCAATCATTATTGGCTGAGGTCGTTGTCTTGGTCGTGGTCACAACGACGTCACCCGCACGCACTTCAGTGAATGCATTTTAGGCTCTTACAGTAAGGTTCCGAGGTATTTCGTAAACACTAGGTACGTCCGCTGGGCTTTTCCAGCAAACCACCTTAGGCACAAATTTAGAGGCGGCGAACCATTGTCCTCTTCGGGATCGCACGTATTTTGAGCATGTCGTCGACTCGAGCAGCACCCATGAGATAGCACTGTTCGCTAGTGACGGACCACATTCGACCGAGCACTTACGGGCTGAAGCACTCAGAGTTGACCGTGATCTCAAGCATCAGACTTCTAGCACAAGGAACTTGGGGGGGCGAAGGTGGTCGTAGTTTTTCTGGTAATGGGCAAACCCTGGCAGTGGGCCACTACCGATGCACCGCACGTGCAGTGGCTTGGCCAGTTTATACGCCCGCCGTCGCATTCCCAGGAAACCACTCTCGTCTTAAGCACTATACGTACCGAACACGAGGAACTCGGGCAAGGAGGTAACAGTAACAAATACGTACAACTGTCGCAATGGATCTCGACAGACTACTGTGCGAGCCCTAAAACGGACAGCTTCTGACGTCGACCCACGTTTTACAGAATACACGCGGCTATTTACATGCGCGATATCGGTCTGAACCCTACAACATCCCATCTTCCGCGTAGACAGACCGAGAACACGATACAACTTCTTCGTGAAAGTCGTACAGATGATAGTCCCATTCAGCACGGTGGTCGAAATGGGCATACAGTCGATTAATCCCCACGTCGGCGCCAGGAACAATGAAATTAAACGTTTGTATGCGTTTGAGGTGATAATCTTCCACTTTTATTTGTGACAGAGTGTGGGTTTGGACCCATTGGGTGAATTCAGCGACCCCTTTGAGATCATCAGGCGTGAGGGGTTTATCTTCAGCATCAAACGTCCCAGTTTTAGAGAAGTCCACTTCTTTCTCCAGGGGAGCCCAGAGTCGACAACTAGACACCAAGAGCTTGTCGGGGTCGTGGTCACCAGAATTTCGGTGGGGATCGTTCCGCCAGATCCACAGGAATATTCTGATGATGCAGGCCTTGAAGGTTCTTGCCCTTGATTTCCAGTCCCCAAAGTGATTCGTAAAACGTGATAGATCATCAAGCAGAACATCTGCGATGGTATCAATCAGAGCTCGTGACGAAGTTAGTTCATCGCCTGGCGCGCTAGGAGGATCGGAGTCATGCGGTTGAGGAGGGAGGAAAGTCGTAAATGTGAGAAGCGCCTCGACCGAGAGCTTCACCAACCGAATTTCTGTAGAGCCCGAAGTGGTCAAATGGTCGATGTATGACCATATCAAGTCTCCTAACCCGTAGAATACCAACAAATCTATAACCCTGTTGGTTTGATAGAGCTCCCTAGCCCTTTGTATGGATATCGCGAAACCCTGAGCGGCATTTAGTTCTGAATCCAGATCACCTTGAAGCGATCGAATTAGTTCGCAGATCCGGTGCAATGCCCAACCGAGATTGTTACCAAGCTCTTGCCTGCAAACCATATCGGTAAGCGGATGAACACTGACTTAGAATAATGGGGGCTTACGGGCTACTCGATGCCGCCTCAAAGTCCCTTTCATATCTTTCGGGAGGTGGACCTTGCTTCGGGTGGCCTATTTTCAGGGATAGAATAGTCCACATACCAAGGAGAGCCGTTGTGACGACGCTATGACCGTCAAGTAGACAGCATGGCTTTAACCATTGATAGTCATTGAAGTCGATGCCTTGTGTGACGGCAGTATAGATAGCAGCAATGTGGAGAATGCGCTGATCATCTTCTGCAGTTTGTGATGAGTATTTCTTCAAGGCGAGGGTGACGGTTTGGATGAACGCTTTTCCAAACGACCTGGGCAGCGGTGAGGATTCCCCTGTGATATCCTTCCACTTATCACATTCGTGAGGGCAGTGAAGAAGGACGCGACAAAAGGCCAGCCCAAAAAGCTCCGCAACTTCCTGATTTTCTTTGTCCGGTTGGGAATGCCAGATCTCGAACGCACCGATTGTCAAGCTTAACAGACGCTTCCAGGAGTCGTCGTCGTCAAAGACACTGGCGCAAATAGTCCTATCCAGGGAGCAGAGGAACTGGATAGTAGATATCTGGTCTCCACGGTTGGAAGTTGTTTCAAGCAGCCAGCGGGCCGCCTGGACGGTCAAGGTGCGTTCACTGCCCACCAAGATTGGGGCAATAGCACCAGCTCCTAAATCGGCTGCTTCATCCAAAGCCCGGGATATGCTTAATTCCGGACTCCCGGCGACCGAGCTGGCTCGATCGAGCGGAGAAGCTCGCACATGAAACAAGTTCGACAAGACCTCCCGTGAAATGCTACATACTGGGAATACCGCACTGCGCCAAATCATCCTCCCAAGTTCTTCCAAGGCCCGGCACACGCGCCGAAGAGCGCTCGAGGCGGCCGATTGGTAGGGGCACGTTGGAGAGAGGGCACCAGCAACGATGACGATGCCCGAAAATACCACGCCGATGCCCGAAAATGCAATTACAATACCTGCCACAACCATGTTGATAGGGAAGAGGAATATGCAGACGCCAACGAAGAAGAAAATGACCGATAGTAGTAGGAGATTAGGCAGAAATTTAATCACTGCCTCTAAGTGCCATTCCAGCACTCCAGTCAATTTCCCCTGCCGAACTCGGGCTTGGTCCTCTAACGGGCCAGTCTGCCCTGTTCGGTCAAAGCTCTGCAGCCACTCTTTGGCCATCATTGCACCAACAGCCGCCAAGAGACTGCAGCTCAAGCTCGCATAGAGCAGACTATTGACAATGATAGAATTGGTATGGGCAGAAAATGAGGGGGCAAGGTCGGCGGACGTCAAGGTGTTGTTATCTGCTTTCATTACCAGGAGCCGAAGAAGTGTATTCGTTTCGTCAGAGGGATTAGGAGAGAGATCTGGCATCGTGATCGATATAAAAGTGGTGTTGATTGCGGAGAATAGAGCTGCCTAGGATACGCGTTGCGTCAGCGCTCAGGCACGCGGTTGCATGAAATGAACTCACGAAGATGAGAAGAACGTCTAAGTTCCCGTTGAGGTTTGTAGTCAACTTCTTGTCGTGAATATCTGCCAGGCGATCGTATCGTCGCCAGAACTCGCCGATCTGCGCCAGAGGAGGGAGGCGTAGGGGTGCGTACGGGTCATCGAAGCCGTACTCCCGGTTGGGTTGGGGTTGAGGTTGGGGTGATAGAAAGACGTTAGCCATCTGGCCTGGGCGCTGACCTCCGCGGCGGTTGGAGGAGTTCGAGCGGTGTGAGGAGCGTGTTCTCCGAGTACGTGGCTTGTCTCCCTCCATCACCTCGATGCATCTATGTCTCACGGTTCGGCGTCCCGAGCGACGCCGCATCCGGAGGTTGACAAGAGGTGCATCAGGAAACCATGTTTCAGTACGGTAGGGCGGAATGTTTACACAGCGCTACGGGCAAGTACAGCTCCTACGGTCAGTATGGGTCTCCTACTTGTACATCCTCGTATTCTGGTTAGCATCCCAACGGTACAGTGGCATCATAGGCGTCCATATCGTCGTCCCTTGTTCAAACTGTAGTCCACATTGTCCGCGATAGGGTCCAGCTCGTTCCACCCGCCGTTCTGCGCAACCGTTTGCTTCTTGACCATCGAATCATTCCTCTCCCCTTCAACCTGATCTCTCTCCCCATCCTGATCGCTCTCCCCTCTGGCCTCTCCCTCTCCTCTCTTCTCCGGAGGCTAGACCTCGTCTCTCCTACAATGGTACAACTCCAGTGTATCTAATCTCTCCCGCAAGTCAAAGATGCTGCATTAGATGCGGTTGCCAACATTTATAAAATCCACGAGAATTGT
>WSTY01001110.1:0-12229 GCA_019633465.1 Tulasnella sp. 417
TCGCTCACTTTCGCTTCATACACCAGGGGCCCGTGATAGCAAAGCACGCGCTCGTTTACTGCATATGTAGTCGACATTACTATGCTATCGTTGTGTAGAGCTCGCGTTGATGATCTCTGATATGCGGCTACACGGTCTCGTTGGTTGATGTCGAGGAAGCTGGTCGTTGTTGGCGTTTGGACTGAGACGCGCCGTCCCTGAGTGGGTGTGAACAGATCGAAATTCACCGAGCTCGCCGCAGGTATTCCGACAACAGCAAGCGGGCCTCTATCCCTGCATCACTCTTGACATGCATCCCCGTCATGGGTAGCTCTTCTCGATGTTTGTTTCTTGGGGGGAGTGCATTTCACCGGACCGAGAGCGTAAAATGAGAAACACTCGCTCTTGAGGAACATGTACTTGCCGAGGGCTGCTCCTCGCAAACGAACATGTTTACAAGATGCAAAGAAAAAAGGTCGAAAGGGGGAGGTTGGTCTGTTGTACCTGGTGAACCAATAGAAACACTTCCAGGGATTCCTCTTGGTTCCTGAGTTGTTCTCTGACAGGTGGCGCATCGCGCATCAACACCCTGACCATACGGCTCAATTAAGCCCCAGGAAACAGGGACAAAAAACAACAACAAGGAAACACAATGGAGTAGACCTAGTGAGCCGAAATACTCTGTTGTTTCTTGTCCTGGCACAGCTTGGCTTGACCAGCGTTTCCCCTCGTTCATTAGCATGTCCGGACTACATTAGCATTATGGAAGACTGAAAAAAGTAGTCGATGGTCTCAAAAATCTCCCCTCCTTTCTCTTACTGCTCTGTTGTTATCTTCGGCAACGTGACCTCCTGACAAGCTAAAATGCAGGCGGGTCGACGGAGAAAGCGGAGGTCATTTAGCTGAGCCAGGCCAGGCCGGAGCCACCCTTGGAATAAAGCCTATGAGTAGAGTAGCCGAAAGAGCTTAGTAGATTATCATGCCATTATTGATGATCTGATCCTTGGGGGACATCACGACAAGTTATACTTGTCTAAGGGCAAACGCCGAACAGCGATTCTCTTTGGAACGGCAGGCGAAGGAGAGACGCCTTGACTCACAGTAAATTTTACCACAATGTAATTCAAGACTGAAACGAAAAGCTGTTGTATCAAAAAAGAGCAGGTGCTCGCAGTTCCACACCGCCAGTCTCGCTCTTCGCCTCAGCTCCCTCTTTCCTCAATCTTGTCGAATTCAAGCACACGATCCATGTATTCACGCTGGGTGGTTTTCATCTGGGGAGTGGCCTGAGGTTTGACGTTGGCCTGGTAGCCATTCCATCGCCGGGTATGTATTAACGGAGAACTCGGGGATTTGGCGGGGCTCACGGTAAGGTGACGCGTCTCAGTCCAGGTCCACATTCAGGCGACGCGTCTCTCCAGCTTCCGTCAATTCGCATTCACCAGACCACCATGGACCACTTTCCAACTAACTGGGGCCGCCCTGTGGGTTAAATTCGCTTAATCGTAGTGGATGGAGATGTTCAACCGTTTGCCTCACTCACGTAGCGGAATGAATCCGTCGATCTGTACAACACCTATCCTCTCCACCTCCGCCCTGATAACGGCCCCTACGGACGACCAAAGGACTCATTTGAGGAAGGCGTTCAACGTACAAGGTACATAATTCAACGACCTCTCGACGTTACCTGAGCACTCATTGGCCCTGCAGGCAGCCGATCGTAACCGGTACCTCGGTGTTGGCGATCAAGTTCAAGGACGGCGTGATCGTCGCTGCAGACAACTTGGGTTTGTGACGGAGGTTCGAGGTAGTGATCCATCTTCTCACATGGGTGTTTCTTTAGCGTCATACGGGTCGCTTGCACGATTCAAGGACATCCAACGTCTTCACGCTGTCGGCACGCATACCGTGATCGGCGCTGGTGGAGACATGAGCGATTTCCAACACATCCAGCATGATCTGGACAGCCTTATGTATGTGCTTTATGTCGCAACCCGATGCTCCGAAGTATCGCTAACCTCCCTATCCTTGACGCTTAGCATCTCTGAATTCTCGGAAGCTGACGGCCACACCCTCGGTCCAACAGAGATCTACGAGTACCTGAGCCAAATTATGTACGCTCGCCGGAGCAAGATGAACCCATTATGGAACTCGATCCTTGTGGGCGGTTGGAAGGACGGCAAATCGTTCCTCGGTTACGTCGACCTCATCGGAACGACCTACTCTGCATCGACCCTCGCGACAGGCTATGGCGCCTACATCGCTCAACCGTTACTCAGGAAAGCGGTGGAGGGGCGAGAACATGAGCTTACGGAGGAGGAGGCCGTCAAGATCGTGGAAGAGAGCTTGAAGGTGCTCTTCTACCGCGACGCGAGGAGCTTGAATAAGGTACGTCTTGCGATTGGCGATGGGTCCAAATAGGTCTAACTCATTTCATCTAGTATCAAATTGCTATTGTAACGGAGAAAGGAGTGTCAATCTCTGACTCGAGAGTCGCACCAACTGAGTGGGCGTTCGCCGAAGGGATCCGTGGCTACGGTGCGCAGACGCAATAAAGCAGTGGTGTTATCGACTGGATATATTGGTCACTTCATGGTATTCGTGATACGTCTTTTATTGATGAGAGCGAGATCCCCCAATTAAACCTTCCGGCACGATGATTTATGCTGCGGCCAAGCCAGCTTCTGACACTCCGTACCGCAGAACGAGGCCGCCTGAGGGGTTTGGCGACACGTTCCAGCGCAGCTCATCCAACGTCCCACAGATCCACAGTGGTAGCAGCGGACCCACGGTCCGAGCTTTGAAAATCTCGGATCGGCAGTTTCGAAATCGGATTCCTCGAAATTAGAACCCGGAACATCGATCGTCAACTCCCAAAGATCGTTAAACTGCTTGAACACAGTCTGCTTCCGGGATGGCGCGTAGCCTGTGCTCGTAACTTTCAAGCGAATGGAGGTCTTAACTTTGGGCAGGATAGCACTCAGGTTTGAGAAAAATCAACTTACAACCTCCAAATAGATACGTTCTTCCCGTGTTCGAATCGGTGAGCATCGCCCCAGAAGAGCGGTAAGTTGGGAACCCTTTGGTGAGAACGTGGGACCAACGCTTGCTCCGAGGGCACCAAGCAAAAGTGTCCGCGAAGTAACTGCCTACTCCTATCGCATCGTGCTCAGGTTGAGATATTGGCAATCTCGCATTGTATCCTATGTTGGGGTGAACGGTATTAACCAGTATGAACGGATATAGGGGCTAAATAAGTACCTCCGAAGACTAATGCCTTCTTCCAATTATCGTTAAATGTGTGCGCGGCCTTCGTCCGCAAGCACGGTCCATTGCCCGCAAACTTTTCATCTGTCCACTTGTGGGAAACCAAATCGAACGACCAGATGTCGTGGTACATATAATCGGCAAGCGGCCCGTGATCTTTCCGTTTTACCGAACCAAGGGTGATATAGAATTTGTCGTCCGTAATCCATGAGCATGGGTATCCTCGCAGTCCTGGAACTGTTACGTCTCCCCTAACGTCTGGGGTCCCCGACCAGACATCCCACAATAACGTTTCGATGTCGAGAGACATCATTACGTTTCTTCCGTATTCTCCGTCTTCCTCTCTCCCTCCAAAGACGTAGATCTTTCCGTTGTATAAGTGAGCAGCGAATGCGATGAGGTAATTCTTTGGAATGAGCTTCCGCCACGGATCCCCATTGCGCAGTTGGGTGGTTACCTCATCCCAGGTCTCGGTGGCGAAGTCAAAAACTCGGACTGTGTTTCGCCCCTGAAAGAGGTACCCTTTTCCTTCGTGAATTACGAGGGGCTGGTGATAAATTGGTGGGATAATAGATGGAGGGCCTGGAACGGGCCGCCAGCCGTTCATCTCGTTGAGGTTCAAGACCCAACCATCCCCCAGAACCCGCCCATCGTAATGCTCTCCTCCGAAGACGTACAAGCGGCCTAAATAAATACTCGTCAGTCTTAAGTAATTTCGGAGCTCTCGAACTTGCCATTATAAATCGCGGTGGATGGTCCGGTTCGAGGTGTCAGGGGGGTGGACGCGACCCGTAGCTTTTTCCAGGCGCCCCTGATCTGCAACTCTGAGTTAACAAGTTGAATACCTTCGGCTCCTCGGGGGTCGGGATGGCGGATGCCGAAGTATTTTGAAGCTGATTCAAAGCTCTCTGTCTTCAGGATGTCGGCGTTACGAAACATGCTCGAACGGCGACTGATAGCATCGTGAATGGTGGCATAGCCGGCAGACGTGTTTCCAAGCTTCCAGAAGACGCTCTCCCATCGCATCATCATTTTGAGGTAAAGCTAGAGTGAAAGGTATGAAATAATTGCATATTTTTGTACAAGAAGAGGTACGCACTATGTTGAACTCCTCATAGGGATAGATCATCGTAAACCACGCTAATTCAAGATGATTCATCGGCAATGACCGGATTGGAAGGAAAACAGAAATGCTTACGGAGAGCAGATGGTTTGTTCGCTGTTCCCGAACATTTGTGTAAGCACATACATTCGGTCAGCCAATCGAGCGCCTAAAACGATCGCCAGAAGAGTGTCAAGGGGTTGAGGGATATCGATATTATTCAATGGGGCTATGGCTATTTACCTCTGAAAGCTTATCCTGCTTTATATAAGACTGCGCTATATTGTTTGCGCATGCTATAAGGTCATTGTACTCGTCCAAACCTGTACCCTTCATTGTGTGAATAAATGCAGTGGGGTGGGGTAGCGGGGAGTCTTCCGGTTCGGAAAGACTGTACCGGATTGATCGTTTCCAAGCTTCTCTAGCCGAATCAAGTTTATTCTCCTTGAACAGCGCTGCGCCTCGATCTCGCCAAATCCCGCCCATGACGATCGCCTTTCCGTTCCGAGGCATATCCTTTACATACTCTTTGAGGACTTCGCTCTTTCCCAACACAAACACGTCTTCATATAATTCTCGTTGAAGGTCGTCGTTACGAAGCTTGACCGTATTAAAGCTGGTCATCGTGAAATTATAATATGGGTCCGCCTCGATTTGCGGTGTCAGCTCTGCGATCCACTGATCAGTCGGTTTGGGAGCGAACTCGGGGCGGTTGCGAGGGTCATCCTTCTTTTTTGTCTTTGCCGTCTTGGCTTTTCGAGACATAGGGACGAGTAGTCAAGTTCAGAACGACCTGATCGGTTGGGTCAAGGAGTGGGAGTGCTCCGGCACGTAAGCCGCTTGAAAACGGAAGGCGACGGCTTTCCCCGGCGAAACCGGATTTTAGGGAAGGTCCCCCAAATTTCCCGATTCGTGCAGTGGCTCCACAACAGCGAAGTTGGCTGTGGCTCAACTCATACTATGAAATAACGGACTGTGCACGAATCCCGGGCAGAAATAAATTACTGTCGAATCATATTGTCTTTTGCGCGCGAGCCTGAGGGCGGGGGTTTGGCTGTTAAACAGATGCATATACATATTGCGTCATTGAGAGCATAATACAAAAAACGGAGGGAGGGCACCGCAAAAACGTTGAGAAGAGGGTGGTAGAGTGCTTAGGGACGCAGGATTGACCAGCGAGGCAGCGGACTAACCCAAAGCCCGCGCCTTCTAAGTCCTAAACAGACTATTCAGCGTATCGAGAGACTCCGCTTTCTTGGCTTCAAGTTTTGGGTGTTTGGCGATAAAATCGCTCAAGACCTTGTTTCTGAGCGACTGGAGAAAACACTGTACAGCCAATGTGAATCCCCCGTACCAAACCGATGGAGAAATACTTACCTTGGCATCCTCTTCGTTCTCGATTATGTTGTTCACGCAGCCTTCCAGAAAGTCACTAACGGCTCGCACCTTTTCATCCTCGCTCTCGCGTCCCCTCAAAATTTTCATCACTAACATGACCCCGCCCGATACAGACTCGACCACCCTCGAAGGCTCCTCAGCCTCTTCTTCCCACTCAGGAGACCACCTTAGCATCGATTCTTCCATTTCGGCTTCGGCTCCTGAACCTGCTTGGAAAGTTTCCGGATCGTCACGCGCCGGGGGATGCGTTGGCGTCTGATTGTCGACATCCATTGGGATCACAGGCTCCACCATCTAAGTTTCATTTTTTTCAGTACAGGCATGACTAGTCCCAAAGTTTGCATGCACTTTGGACTTGCCCTTCGCCAGCCGTATGGGTTTGTTATCGTTACGAATATGGCGCGAAGGAGCTTGGGGTTGAGCTAAGGGCTTCTTGGCCTCCGCGCGGGTACTTAGGCGAGCTCCTTCTGTCCTTTTGAGTGTGAGTTTAACCTTAGGAGAGGTAGGTTTCAGGATCGGACGTTGAGAACTGGGTGTGGCCTTTTTGGCTGAGGACGCCTTCCGGAGGGCAGGACCGTCCGCATCAAGTTCTGAACCGTCCGAGATGCTCTCTAGGTCTTTATCGATCTCGATCTCGCTTGTAATCGCTTCGGCTTCCTCCGGATCGTCGTCGTCGTCGGATCTTTCCCTCCTGCCGTCGGCTGCACCTCTACCTTCATCGTCATCCTCATTTTCTCCCCCATCCCCCGTGCTTCCTTCGCCTCCAGAATGACCCTCCTCCTCTAGTTCATCATTCTCGCTCGTGTTGTCTTCCACACGTAGCTTCGATGGCTTTGGGGTCTTGCGGGTTGGAGGCTGGATCCGGTCCAGCTGCACGATGCCCAGATGTCACTGAATGCTGCGAAGCATCTAGGCGCACTTACCATGTCGTTGAGGCCCTCTTGCGTGACGGGGAAGCTCTGGGGCCATCTGCACCTGAACTCTGAGACCGCGAGCAGCGTTGCGGATTGATACATCATCCGCAGCGCTCGAATGTTTGTAGATTCGCCTTCAAGATTGCTGAGAATTGACACGCACTGCAGACTCGACTTGATGCATTCGACAGCTGCCTCGACCAGTCAGCGTCAGGTCGTCCGCGCAAGGTTGTCTTGGCTTCTCACCTCGCATGACGTCTTCGCTTCTCGCCGTGTTTGGACTCTCGTCAAACCACCAACCCCACATCAGGTCAGTGCCGGTGCCAATTCTGAGAATGGCTGCCTTCGGTCCGGGTTCAAACACGCTCGCCCGATCCGGAAGGGTTCTTATTTGTGGTTCATCGGCTCCAGAGTCTGAATCGTCTTCGTCTTTCCCGGGCTTCTCGCGGCGCTCGCGATTCGCCAGTAGACCTTGCATCCGGTAGGTCGCGTTCAGGCAGAAGAGTGCTTTGCAGCATGTGAGCCGGTTTGAGAATTGAAATCGCTGACTAGTGTTCCATTGATTATACATCGGCTCCAGTAGGTCGTACATGCTGAACAGGTCGTTTAGCAACCCCAGGTCATCTTCCGATAGCAACCATTTTGACGGTCGACCCTGAGACCGGGGTTTTACTGAACTCTTTGCAAGGACGATCGTACGCTCATCGTTGGCAAAAACTTGGGATCGGAGAACTGCTGCGGTGGGAATCGCTTTGCCAATGCTGCGCCCTCCGAATGCCGGGAAGCTCGAAAAGGGCTTGAAACCTTGAGGCGGCGTGTCGGCGATAAGTTGCGCGATCATGAAACGCTTAGGTTCCACTCACCACTTTTCTTCTCTGCTTTTTCCTTAATTGGAGCATTAGATGCTTGGCGCCTGAGCTTGGACGATGGCATGGCTTGACAGAGGGAGAGGTTATAGATGGGTTCAAATGTTCCAGATCACGTAATCCGGATGTGGACAAACCTAGCTGCACCAATCGTAGCGCCACACGGAGGTGCCATTTCCCTAGATTCGCTGGCCAATCTTATCTCCGAGCTCCGCCCGAGCAAGTCTGTTCACTCTTCGAACATGCGGATAGACTGACAGTGTTTGGTGTTCCCTTTGGCATCATACGGCGGTTTGCTCGCACCATTCGGGGATATTCAACGTCTTCACGCTGTGGGCACGTATGCCGCGATCGATGCTGGTGGAGAGATGAGCTACTTCCAACACGTCCAGCATGATTTAGATTGCCCTATGTACGTGCTTCACGTCACAGCCCATTGCTCCGAGCCTCGAGGTATGGCTAACTTCCCTATCCTCGATGTTTAGTATTTCTGAATTCTCGGAAGCTGATGGACACACTCTCGGTCCGATGAAGATCTACGAGCACCTAAGTTAAGTTATGTACGGCCGCGGAGCAAGATGAACTAATTATGGAACTCGATTCTCGTCAGCGGTTGGAAGGACGGCAAAGCGTTCCTCCGTCACGTCAAACCCATCGAAACGACCTAGGCCTACTCTACATCGTCACTTGCGATTGGGCCCGGCGCCTACATCGCTCACCCGTTTCTCAGGAAAGCTGCCCGGGGGGCGAGAACACGAGCTTACGGAGGGGAGGCGCTAAGATCGTGGAAAAGAGTCTGAAGATGCTCTTCTACCGCGACGCGAGGAGCTTGAATGAGGCACGTTTAGGGATTGGTGATGGCTCTGAAGTGGACTGACCGATTTTTCCAGTAACAAATTGCTATTCTAATCGAGAAAGGTGTCAATCTCCGACTCGAGAGTCGCACCGACAGGGTGGGCGTTCGCCGAAGGAATTCGTGGTTACGTATACGGAGCTCAGACGCAATAAGCAACGATGCTGTCAACCAGTCAACTCATAATATCGTGATATGTCTTTATTCATGAGAATAAGATCTCCCGATCAAACTTTCCGACAAGACGCTTTGTGTTGCGGCCAACCTAGCCTCTGACACTCCGTACTGCAGAACGAGGCCGCCTGAGGGGTTTGGCGACACGTTCCAGCGCAGCTCATCCAACGCCCCACAGATCCACAATGGTAGCAACGGACCCAAGGTCCAAGCTTTGAAAACCTTGGATCAGCAGTTTCGAAATCGGATTCCTCGAAACCAGAACCTGGTGTGTCGATCACTAGTTCCCAGATATCGCTGAAAAGTTTGAACTCAGTCGGCTTTCTGGATGGCGCGTAGCTTGTACTCATCACTTGAAACCGGATCCATTTGGGAGGGAGGTAATATTAGAAAGAATGAGCGCGTTTAAAGGGAACCTGACATACAGCCTCCAAATAGGTACGTTCTACCCGTGTCCGGATCTGTGAACATCTCCGCGCAAGACCGGTATGTTGGGAACCCCTTGGTAATAACGTGGGACCAACGCTTGTTTTGTGGGCACCATGCAAATGTGTCTGCGAAGTAGCTACCCAGTTTCATCGCACCGGCTTCAGGTTGAGATATCAGCATTCTCGCATTGAAGCCTACGTGTAAATGGGTTCAGCATCGCGAAAGGGTAAGCGAACTAATATATACCTCCGAAGATCAATGCCTTCTGCCATGCACTGTTGAATGTGTATGCGGACTGGGTACGGAAGCACGGCCCATTGCCAGAAAACTTCTCCTCTGTCCACTTGTGAGAAGCCAAATCGAACGACCAGATATCGAGGTACGTGCAATCGGCATTCGGTCCTTGATCCTTTCTCTTTGCCGAACCCAGGGTGACATAGAATTTGTCGTCCGCAATCCACGAGCAGGCGTATCCTCGAGGTCCCGGGATTGTTACATCTCCTTTAACATCCGGAGTTCCTGACCAGACATCCCACACTAATGTCTTCATGTCAAGAGACATCATGACATTTCTTCCGTACTCTCCCCACTCTTCCCTTCCTCCGAAAACGTAGATCTTGTCCTTGTATAAGTGGGCAGCATACGCGATGAGGTAGTTCTTGGGTATGAGTTTGCGCCATGGATCCCCATTACGTAACTTGGTTGTTAATTCCTTCCACGTCTCAGTACTGAAGTCAAAGACTCGGACAGTGCTTTGGCCTTGGAATAAGTATCCCTTTTCTTCGTGTACAATTAAAGGTTGGTGGTAAACAGGTGGGCTCCCAGCCGGGGGACCAGCAACAGGCCGCCAGCCATTCATGTCTCTGAGGTTCAAGACCCAGCCGTCGGTCAGAACGCTTGTGTTGTAATGTTCTCCACCGAAAACGTATAAAGAGCCTGAAACAGAAATGGGTATTGATGAATATTAGGTGATTATCACGCTCTTGGACTTGCCATTGTATAGAGCGGTGGAAGGTCCGATTCGAGGTGTCCAAGTTGAGGTAGACTCGATCCGGAGTTTCTTCCATGCTCCTCTGATTTGCAATTCTGGGCTAACAAGTTTGATGGCTTCGATATGTCGTGGGTCTGGGTGGCGAATGTCGATGCATTTTGCAGCAGATCCAAGAATGTCTGATTTCATGACGTCCGAGTTACGAAACACGCTTGCACGGTGATTGACCGCTTCGTGAATGGCAGCATAGGCAGCAGAAGTGTTTCCGAGCTTGCAGAAAACGTTCTCCCACCGCATCATCATTTTGAGGTAAAGCTAGAATGAAGAATCGTGATTCCTAGCACATCTTGGACAAGAACACACACGCACTATGTTGAACTCGTCATACGGGTAGATCACCGTTTGCCAAGCTGATCACGGTTTAAACTGGTCGAAAAAGGCTCGACCAAGAGGAAGGAGAAAATGCTTACGAAGTAAGGATGAGTGCTTCGCAGTTCCTGAAGATTTGTGCAGGCACATGCATTCGCTCAGCCAAGCGAGTGCCTGAAAATTTCAAGCAGAGCGTCAAGGCCAAAATTGGTATCGTTCGGTAGAGCAATGGTCATTTACCTCTGAGAACTTTTCCTCCTTTATATAAGACTGTGCAATATTGTTGGCGCACGCTATAAGTTCGTTGTATTCGTCCAGACCAGTTCCCTCCATTGCCCGAATGAAAGCAGTGGGATGGGGTAAAGGGCAGTCCTCTGGTTCGGAAAGACTATACCGAATAGATCGCTTCCACGCTTCTCTGGCATCATCTAGCTTCCCTTCTTTAAAAAGTGCTGCACCACGATCTCGCCAAATTCCACCCATGGCGATCGCTTTCCCGTTCCGAGGTAGGGTCTGAACGTACTCCTCGACGTCCTCAACCTTCCGAAGGATGAACACGTCTCTATATAGTTCCTTTTGAAGCTCGTCGTTCCGAACCTTGGCCGCATTAAAGCTACTGGTAGTAAAGTTATTAAAAGGACCTGCTTCGATTTGCGCTGCCAGCTCTGCCATCCACTGGTCCCTCGATTTTGTGCTGTTTTCGGGGCGTTTGCGGGGGTCGCCTTTCTTCTTCGACTTCGTGTTTCGAGACATTGCAAAGTCCAGCGGAGTGGATTAGAGAATATTCTGGTGGGTTATGTTCGGTAGTTGTACAACTTAGGCATGCGGTCACTTGGAAACCGAGAGGCTGTTTCTCAACGGCGAAGCCGGACTTAGGAGGAGGTCCTCAGAATTTCCTCATCTGGGCAATACTTATTTGTTATTACGCCACGTAGCTGTAAAACCGGGACGCCGCGTGATACCAAACGCGAGACCGGAGACATTTCTTGAATGGGATTAACTCAGATCGCCGCTTACCCTTCCAGCTTCTAACAGTCATTTAGGAACTTCGCCTATCAGTGCTCGTTCATACGTTCCTACGTTCAGCTTTTTGCTTGTGCAATCGATAATTGGCAATCTTTGGTATCGGACAATGCCGCTTACTTCCGGCACAAGGTGAACCAGCGTACTCAGGGTCCCAGCGCAGTGCAAAGGAATTCGATCTAGACTTCGCGCGCGGCGCCAGACACCGGGCCAACTCGACACGCGAAAACATCTATACGCTTGAAGCATCTTGCCCACCGAGTAAACAACTTCCAGCTCACCTTCGAGCGATTAAATACTCGCGAAAGGCCTGCATAATCTTATCAGGTCATACATCGTTTGGTTTGTCTCGATGTAGTTTCTGTGGCTCCAGTCTAAAAGCCAGCGGGAAGGATATCACATGTACCGCAGAACATTTGTGCATGTGTTTGCTATCGGTGCTAATTCGGGAATGATAAGGCGAACCTGGGGCATACGGGCTTCAGCTAAAGCATCCCGACCAATGGCAACGGTGCGACGCGGCATGGGACGTGCTTACCTCATGATGACAAATGTTTGGTCTCAGCCACCACGACGTTCCCATCGCCAACGCAGTCGAATCAACACGGCAATGATGCCCTCGTTCCCCTTGATACCATTTGGCATTGCTATCTTTCTCGCTACTCATGGCTTGAGGAAAAAATCACTGAGTCCTTCCGGCGCTCTCACCGCCCTGGTTGTCGGCTTTCTCATCATGGCCGCGCCGCTCAAAGCATTCGGAATATCTTTGATTGTATTCTACCTTACTGGGTCAAGAGCGACCAAGGTCGGAAAGGAGAAGAAGGCCAACCTCGAAGAGGGACATATGGAAGCAGGGTATCGTGA
>WSTY01001112.1:0-12215 GCA_019633465.1 Tulasnella sp. 417
ATCGAGTTAGTTGGACGCGACCTGTGCAACGCCGCCTGGTCACGCTTATGCGCCTGTGACCCAGACGGCCGACCGAAGGAGGAGGGATTTGATGAAGATTCCGACCGTGAGGATGGGTGGTACTGCTCGTTTCGCGACATCGACCCGGAATGCAAGTAAGGCTCATGTTTTACACCAGCGTCCGAAAATGATGGTTGAGCCGCGTCCCGCGATTCAGGATGCATGTCGTACTGGACCAGGCTCGGTTGGATATTAATGCAAAGTCGAGCGAATTTCCGAAGGATATACAGGAAGAGGTATCAGAACGGTGCGGGAACATATTTTTTCTCTTCCCCAACATGACTCAGTTTACATTTTCTCTTTCTTCCTTTAATAGACTCCTCCTCGAATATGACAAGGATGTCCAAAAGCAGCAACGGCGCCAGACCTC
Source organism: Tulasnella sp. 417 (assembly GCA_019633465.1). Lineage (NCBI taxonomy): Eukaryota > Fungi > Basidiomycota > Agaricomycetes > Cantharellales > Tulasnellaceae > Tulasnella > Tulasnella sp. 417. The sequence goes on from WSTY01001112.1 coordinate 431, forward strand.
CGCTCCCCTTTCCCCTCAATTCCTTCCCAATTCTTTCCAACGTTTACCCCCGGAAATCCTCTTCGAAATCATTTTACTTGCCCAAGTCTCCGATCCTCACGCTCATCTCACCTTGTCCCAGGTGGACGGTTCCCTTCGTGCACTCGTCAACTCGACACCCCGCCTATGGTCCCGGGTCGACTTCCTATACCCATTGCCTGTGGTACACACATACCTTGAACGCTCAGCAGACACACTCCTCACAGTGACGGCACTTCCTCCCCTCCACATCGGCACTGCCCACCATCCCCTACTGGAAGAAGTCAAGCGGGATGAATACAACAAGATGATGCAATTCTTCCGCGCTTTGCGCCCCCACCGCCACCGGATTCTTTCCCTGTGTCTTCGTTCCGACGACCTTTTATTCGACCTGCCGGACGAGAGCGATGGTCAAAGTATCCCTGACGACTTCCTGGGGGATGGATCCATGGTCAATCTGGAGATCCTCGATTTGGAGCTCTGTATGTGGTCGTGGATGGGGCTGGAGGATATTCCACCGAGTGATTCCATCAGGGAACTGCGTCTCCGTGGTCCGTGGACGACAGATTACATGCCGTTCTTCTCAACGCATCTTAAGTTCCTGGTGATCGCCAACAACATTACACCATTGCCCAAAGTCCTTGACGCCCTTCAGGCGACTCCATGCCTCACATCTTTAACCTTTCTCGACATGGCGTTTTCCGGGACGCGGGCTAAGGAAGGATCTGTTTTGCCTTTCGAGCAACTGGAGTCCCTGTCCCTCATTCGCGTTTTTGGGAGCGCAGCTGAGGCGCTGGGCGAGTGCATTGTGGCACCGAATCTGGTATCGTTTACCTTCCAGCACGCTTCGATCCTCCATCAGGTCCAGGATCGGAAAGACATCAACGAACTGCGATTCTTTCCGGCTCCTCAACCGTCGGTCCGACGACTGGACCTAACCGGTTGCAACGCCCGACCTTCCTTCTTCAACTCAGTTTTCCGAACCTTCCCGTGCATCACCCACCTTAGAATCGCGTCTTCGAACCTCACGGACGATCATCTCGTCGGCGCAGTCGTCAAGCCGGCGGAAGATGGGGAACCTGGTCTGACCACGCTGCCGGATCTCAAACACCTCACGATCGACAACGAATTCGATACATCGCTCATCGGTGCACTTAGCCAGATTGCGTACTCTCGTCACAGTTGGGGCCGCCGGATGGAGTCGATGACGCTTCGTGGTATCCCAGTGGACAGCGCCGCTGCCCGCGACGATCTTGAGAGCATCGCAGGACTCGTATCGCATTTGGAAGTGGGGGGAATCGATCAGGACTTGGATGTGTATGGCGATTCAGACGACAGTGCAAGCGAGACGAGCTCGGAAGGTGAATGGGCTTCCGGTGATGATGAAGTACTAGCAGCATATCAGAAGGTACGACGATTCCAGATTGTTTTTCGACGGCTCCGTACGCTCGAGTATCTTACTTGGAACGTAAAGTATTCTGTTCCTAGCGGTAGGTCTACACCTAATGAGGGCGCGCAAAATGGGGGTTAGGAGGATCTTGCTGGGCGGTATGAAGCTGGGGTGGGTTTTCTGTACTCGAGGACGACACACTCCGGTTTGTCTTTCCCGGAGCAAGCTCTCCAATATTCGAAAATATCTTTCTTGAAGGGTACCTCATGCGCTTCTTGTGAAATGATTGTGAGGGCGCAAATTGTGTACGTGATTTAATCATTTAGGGGGATGGGGCAGGGGGACGTGCTGTAGTGACCACTAATATGACCAAGGGGACCATTTGGGAATTGGACTTACATAGTGATTGCAATTTGAAGCGAGAATGTCCCCCGTGACTGTCATATACGCGAGGATATCGAGAGCGTCAGTGCCGTCAGCTTAGCATTGAGAATGAGGATGCGGGAGAGGTGACGATTGGTGTCTGAGCTGCAGTGGCCCTTGCAGTCGAAAGGGATTCCGTCAGCTTGGAAAATCAAACAGGGGCTTCAGTGTGGGAAATCCTGAACTCCGTGTTCCGCTACGACCTCGAATCGGGGATTAACCTCCCGAGCCAAAGGTAGGTCAGGTCCACGCAATGCTTTGCTTGGCACTCTCCTGAAGGTATCTGAAGTGCAACAGGTCCCGGGCGATGGTCTCTTGCTTAATACGCCGAGGAGGGCCGGGGACGGAACACACGGCGCCGTATTCGAATTCGAACTATCCGATGGACAACTTTGAGCCATCCCCAAAACCGACCGATTTTCCCATTCTATCGATTTCTGCAAATACACCGCTCACTCGTCCAAGGCTGTTGAAGAATGCCGAAGAAGTCAAAGCTCAAGGCGCCTCAACTGCCGCAACACGTCCTCGACACCCGATACCTCAAGGACTTGGGTGAAAGGCTAATGCCGCCGCAAGATTTTGCCATGATTCAAATTGATAGTGATGATGAGGAAGAGGGAGAAGAAGAAACAGCGATTGAGCGAGTTGGACGCGACATGCAAGCTGTGGGCGTTTCGCGCTTATGCGCCTGCGACCCGGATGCGCGCCCGAAGGAGGAGGGATTTGACGAAGACTCGGACGACGAGGATGGGTGGTACTGCCAATTTCGTGACATGCATCCAGATTTCAAGTAAGACTTGTGTCTCTACACCAGCCCTGGTACGCGGTAGCTGAGCGGGATTGGTTTTCACGATTCAGGATACATGCGGCGTTAGACCACGCCCGAACGGTTATTGACGCAGACCCAGGTGACTTCCCGAAGGATATATGGAACGAGATCTTAGAACGGTGCGGGACCGTATGACCTTTACTACCGAAACGCATATTAATATTTGTTCTTTGCTTTTTTATTATAGGTATCTCCTTGAATACGACAAGGATTTTCAAGTCCAGATACAGAAACCAAGAAAGGGCATGAAAATCTGGTCTCCTCCCTCATCCTTATCTCTTGAACTCCCTCCCTATTCATTCCAACGCTTACCCCGGGAAATCCTTGTCGAAATCGTTTTCCTAGTCCACTTCTCCGATCCTCACGCTCACATCACACTGTCGCATGTGGACACTTCCCTGCGCACATTCGTCAATTCGACGCCCCTTCTGTGGTCTCGGGTCGACTTCCTGTACCCTTTGCCTGCGTTACACCTCTACCTCGAACGATCCGCGGACACGCTCCTCAGGGTCACGGCACTTCCTCCCCTCTACTTCGGCTTGGTTCACAGTCCTCTACTCGAAGACGTCGATCAGGATGAACGCGACAAGATGGCCCAATTCCTCGGCGCTTTATGGGCACACCGTCACAGGATCGTTTCCCTTCATATTCGTTTGGACAGTCTCATGCTCGACATATCGGGGAACGATGGCCAAAACACCGCTTACGACTTCCTGATGGACGGATCCATGGTCAGCTTGAAACTGCTGGACTTGCAGCTTGGAGTGTGGGGAGTGGACGCGGCGCTGTCGAGTGATTCGATCGAGGAACTGCATCTTCGTGGTCTCTGGACGAAGCGCTACACTCCGCTCTTCTCGACGCGGCTCAAGTCGCTCGTAATCTCCGACCACCCTACGCGATTCTCCCGAATCTTCGAAGCGCTTCAGGCAACTCCATGCCTCACATCATTAACCTTTCGCAACATATCGTTCCCGAAGACCAAGAGAAAGGAGGGATCCATCGTGACTTTAGACCAGCTGGAGTCGTTGTCGCTGATTCGAGTTCTCGGTGGTGCTGCCGAGGCTTTGGGCCAGTGCATCGTTGCCCCAAATTTGACCTCATTCACCTTCGAGCCCGCTCCGGCCCTCCATCGAATTACTGGCTGGAAAGACATCAATGAACTACAACTCTTTCCCGCCCCTCAACCGTCTGTTCGGCGACTCGATCTCACCGGTTGCGATGCAGAACCTTCGTGGTTCAATTCGGTTTTCCAAACGTTTCCATCCGTCACGCACCTTCGAATTGCGTCCTCCAACCTCTCAGATGAGCACCTCCTTGGCGCAGTCGCGAAGCGTCAGCCCGGTCGGACCGCGTTGCCCGACCTGCAACACCTCACCATCGACAACGAATTCAACGGGATCACTCATACATTGAGCCGAATCGCGTCGTCTCGTCACAGATCGAACTGTCCGCTGAAGTCAATGACTCTCCGGGGTATCCCGGTCGACACCGACGCCGCCCGCGCCGATATCCAAGGCATCGAAGAGATTATACCGACCTTCGAACTCGGAGGATTCGACCAGAACCTAGATGTGTACAGGGATTCAGACGATATTCTAAGCGAGGCGAGCTCGGAGGGTGACTGGGCTTCAGGGGATGAGCAAGTACTGGCCGCGTTCGAGAAGGTACGTTAGTTCTTTTTCGGCTTCCTAATGCTAGTTGATCTGACTCCGAGTCCAAAGTATGGCGTGCCTGAGGGTAGCTCTGCGTCTGATGAAGACGAGGAAAACGAGGATGAGGAGTAAAAGGATCTTACTGGGAGGAAAGCTCGGCTTCCATGACAGGAGGAAGGAATGATCTCGGTTCGCATACTGGGGAAATATCCTTGGAACTGGTTTCTCCAGCTATGCTCATGAAATAATCGTGACTATGCCGTTTAGGGGGATAAGGCTGGGGAACGTGGCGCTGCAGTTCACGAATGATGAAGGGGAGCATTCGGGATTGGGTTTCATAATGGTTGTAACGAGAATGTACTACGCGAGGCGCGATGGGCTCAGTATTTATATTGAGACTGAGGGCAGGACTTGCTGCCGGCGAGGTAGTGATGGGTGGTTGAGCTTGACGGGAGTGGCAGAGCACTGGACCCTGGTTCGCGGGGAGTGCCATGCGTCCACCACGAGCCAAACAACCCCCGAAGAACTTGGGCACTACTCAAAAATGATAGACCTCCCCGAGTCCAGGTCGCTCAGGTTCACGCATCAAGATTTCGCTTTTCACTCTCTTGGCGGTATTCGACGTGCAACGGATCTGGTGGTGGTATGCTGCTCGACACGCCGACGATGGGCCGGGACGGAAAGCTGGCAGACGTCACCGTGCGGTGTCAGCAAGTTTGAGCAAAATTCACCCGTATCATCCACCCAAGTCCCAAGAGCGGCTGGATTACGCCGTCTATCGATATTTCGAATACAGGTTTAATAATGCCAAAGAAATCAAAGCTCGACGTCGCTGAACAACCGCTATATACACGTTCTCGACACTCGATACCCCAAAGAATTAGGAGAGAGGGTATTCCCGCCTCGAGAATCGGGTGAGATATCTCCTCGGATACGATAAGGATGCCCAAGTGCAGATGCAGAGACAAAGAAAGGGCCGGAGGATTCCGAAAGCTTAGAAAATCTACCAGGGGCTTCAGTACGGGAAATCCTGGACCTCGTGTTCGGCCTCTCCGCGACGAACTCGAATCGGGGATTAACCTTCCGAGCCAAGGTCGGTCAGGCCCTCGCAATGCCTTTGCTTGGCGCTCTCCTGACGGTTTTCGAAGCGCAACAGATCTGGGGCGATGGTCTCCTGCTTAACACGCCGAGGAGGGCCGGGGACGGGACACCCTGACAGACATAGACCTCACGGCACCGTATTCCATTTCGAACTATGGGATGGCCAACGTTCAGCCATCCCCAACAGCGACCGGATTACCCAGTCTATCTATTTCTGCAATACACCCCGCATCCCTCCAAGGCTGTTGAAGAATGCTAAAGAAGTCAAACCTCAAGGCCCCTCAACTTCCGCAACATGTCCTCGACACACGATACCTCATAGACTTGTCCCGAAGGATAATGCCGGTGCTAGATCTCACCATGTATGATAGTGATGAGGAGGAAGAAGTAGAAGCACCAGCGATCCAGCGAGTTGGACTCAATATGCAAGCTGTGGGCTTTGCGCGCTCATGCGCCTGCGACCCGGACGGACGCCCGAAGGAAGAGGCATTTGACGAAGACTCGGACGACGAGGATGGGTGGTACTGCCAATTTCGTGATATGCCTCCAGATTTTAAGTACGACTTGTGTCTCTACACCAGCCCTAGAACGCGGTAGCTGAGCGCGGTCGGCCGGTCTTTGCGATTCAGGATACATGCGGCGCTTGACCACGCCCGAGCAGTTATTGACGCGAACCCAGGCGACTTCCCCAAGGATATACGGAAAGAAATCTTAGAACGGTGCGTGACTGTATGGCTGTCATCGCGCAAAACAACCTATTTATATTTTTTCTTTGTTTCGTTGATATATAGATATCTCCTCGAATACGACAAGGATTTACAAGTCCAGATACAAAAGTCAAGAAAGGGCACCAAAATCTGGTCTCCCCCCTCATCCCTATCTCTTGAATTCCCTCCATATTCATTCCAACGCTTACCCCGGGAAATCCTTGTCGAAATCGTTTTCCTAGTCCACTTCTCCGATCCTCACGCTCACATCACACTGTCGCATGTGGACACTTCCCTCCGCGCATTTGTCAATTCGACGCCCCTTCTGTGGTCTCGGGTCGACTTCCTGTACCCTTTGCCTGCGGTACACCTCTACCTTGAACGATCCGCGGACACGCTCCTCAGGGTCACGGCACTTCCTCCCCTCTACTTCGGCTCTGCCCACATTCATCTGCTCGAAGACGTCAAACGGGATGAGCACGACAAGATGGTCCAATTCCTCGGCGCTTTATGGGCCCACCGTCACAGGATCGTTTCCCTTCACGTTCGTTTGGACAGTCTCAAGCTCGACATATCGGGGAACGGTGGCCAAAACACCGCTTACGACTTCCTGATGGACGGGTCCATGGTGAGGTTGAAACTGCTAGACTTGCAGCTTAGGATATGGGAAGTAGATGCGGCGCTGTCGAGTGATTCGATCGAGGAACTGCATCTTCGTGGTCTGTGGACGGAGCGCTACGCTCCACTCTTCTCGGCCCGCCTCAAGTCTCTCTTAATCTCCGACCACCTTACGCGATTCTCCCGAATCCTCGAAGCCCTTCGGGAAACTCCATGTCTCAGATCATTAACCTTTCGCAGCATATCGTTCGCGAAGACCAAAATAAAGGAAGGATCCATCGTGACATTGGACCAGCTCGAGTCGCTGTCCCTCATTCGAGTTCTCGGCGGTGCTGCCGAGGCGTTGGGCCAGTGCATCGTTGCACCGAATTTGACCTCATTCACCTTCGAGCCCGCTACGACCCTCCATCGAATTAATGACCGGAAAGACATCAATGAACTACAACTCTTTCCCGCCCCTCAACCGTCTGTTCGGCGACTCGATCTCACCGGTTGCGATGCAGAGCCTTTGTGGTTCAATTCGGTTTTCCAAACGTTTCCATGCGTCACCCACCTTCGAATTGCGTCCTCCAACCTCTCAGACGAACACCTTCGTGGCGCAGTCGCGAAACGTCAGGCTGGCCGGACCGCGTTGCCCAACCTGCAACACCTCACGATCGACAACGAATTCAACGGGATCACTCGTACATTGAGCCGAATTGCGTCGTCTCGTCAGAGATCGAGCCGTCCGCTGAAGTCAATGACTCTTCGCGGTATCCCGGTCGACACCGCCGCTGCCCGCGGCGATATCCAAGGTATCGAAGAGATTATACCGACCTTCGAACTCGGAGAATTCGATCAGGACCTAGATGTGTACAGGGATTCAGACGATATTATAAGCGAGGCGAGCTCGGAGGGTGACTGGGCCCCAGGGGACGAGGAAGTACTGGCCGCATTCGAGAAGGTACGGGAGTTCTTTTTTCGGGTTCCTGATGCTAGATCACCTGAATTTGAATCCATAGTATGGCCTGCCCTGGTATCTCTCTAGGTCTGATGAGGACCAGGAAAATGAGGATGAGGAGTAAAAGGATCCTGCTGGGCGCGAAGCTCGGGTTTCAGCACGGGGGAAGGCGTGATCTCGGTTTGCACGTTCCGGATCTTCAATGCTCGAAGCTCGAGGAAAATATTTCCAGCTATCCTCATGAAATAAAAATAATCATGAGCGCGTAAATTTAGTACCTGGCTCGGGGGGATAAGGCTGGGGGACGTGCAGTTGCATTCCACCTATTTGGTTTAGAGGTGCATTCGAGATTGGGTTTCATGATTTTTGTCGTTTGGAACGAGCATGTACTACGTGACACGCGATGCGCTCAGTATTAGACCGATTTGCTGCCGGCGAGGTGGTGACTGGTGGTTCGTGGGGAGTGCCACGCGTCCACCACGAGCCAAACAACCCCTGAAGATCGTTGGAAACTTGACGGCTCTCCAAGAATGATAGGCCTCCCCCACCCCCCGAGTTCACGTCGCTCAGGTTCATGCATGAAGATTTCGCTTTCTCGCTCTTGACGGTATTTGACGTGCAACGGATCCGGTGGTGGTCTGCTGCTCAACACGCCGACGATGGGCCACGGACGGAACGCCAAATGTAGACGTCACCATGCGGTATACGCAAGTTCGAGGCAAAATTCACCCGTATCATCCACCCAAGTCCCAAGCGCGATTGGGTGACCCCGTCCACCAATACTTCGAATAAACCTCCAAGAGTGTTGAACAATGCCGTCAATGAAGTCAAAGCTCGAGGTCGCCGAACTGCCGCAGCACGTCCTCGACACTCGGTATCTCAAAGAACTAGGGGAGAGGATATTCCCACTTCGAGAATCGAGTGATGGTGAGGAACAAGGAGAAACAATCGTCGAGCAAGTTGGACGCGACCTGCAAGATGCGGCCTGGGCACGCTTATGTGCTTGCGACCCGGACGGACGGCCGAAGGAGGAGGGTTTTGATGAAGACTCCGACGACGAAGATGGGTGGTACTGCAGGTTTCATGACAACGAACCGGAGCTTAGGTAAGACGTGTGTCTACACCGTCCTCGGAACATGGTAGCTGAGCGTGATCCGTCTTGCAATTTAGGATGCATGCCGTGCTGGACCAGGCTCAGCTGGATATTGACGCTGCAGAGCCCAGCGACTTCCCCAAGGATATAAGAGAAGAGATCTCAACACGGTGAGGGTTGGATGTGACTGTGATTGTGCAACAAGGCCTATTTACATTGTTCCCATTTATTTAAATGTATAGATATCTCGTCGAATACGATAAAGATGTCCAAGCGCAGATGCAGAAACATAGCGAGGGCCGGAAACCCTTCTCTCCTCCCTCACCTTCTCCTCCTCTTCCTCGGTTTCCTCTCCGTTCTTTCCAACATTTACCCGCGGAAATTCTCGTCGAAATCTTATTATTCGCCCAGGCCTCGAGTCCTCATGTCCACATCACATTGTCCCATGTGGATGCTTCCCTCCGCTCATTTGTCAATTCGACGCCCCTCCTGTGGTCTCGGATCGACTTCCTCTACCCTTTGTCTATGGTACACACATACCTTGAACGGTCCTCGGAGACCCTCCTGAGGTTGACGGTACTTCCTCCCCGCAACGTTAACACTTCCTGGAGCGAACTGCTCCTAGACGTTAAGCGGGACGAACAAATTAAGGTAGCGCAATTCTTCCGCGCTTTTCGACCTCATCGCCACCGGATTCTTTCCCTGCGTCTTCGTTGCGACGACCTCTGGTTCGATGTCTCAGACGAGAGCGAAGCTACATTGATGGCTCACAACTTGCTGTGGGACGGATCCATGGTCAAGTTGGAAGTGCTCGATTTGCAGCTCAACCTCTGGAGATGGGAGGGAGTCAAGATGATTCCGTCACGCTATCCTATCAAGGAGCTGCATCTCTATGGTCCAATGATAAGGTACTACACGTCGCTCTTCTCAACGTACCTCAAGTCCCTCGTGATCGCCAACTACCCTATCCCATTTCACAAAATCCTCGACGGCCTTCGGGAAACTCCATTCCTCACATCGTTGACCTTTGGAGATGCGGTGCTCGCTGAGACTGAAAAGGTGGAAGGCTCCGTCGTCACTCTGGACCACCTTGAATCATTGGCCTTCATTCGCGTGCTCGGCAGCGTCCCCGAGCTGGTAAGCAAGTGGATCGCTGCACCAAACTTGGCGTCATACACCTTCCAGCACGTTGTTACCATCCATGAGGCTGTTGATGCGAAAGACCTCAACGCGGTACAACTCTTTCCGTCTCCTCAACCGTCGGTTCGGCGACTCGATCTCACTGGTTGCGATGCAGAGCCTTCCTGGTTCGATTTGGTTTTCCGAACTTTCCCATGCATTACCCACCTTCGAATCGCGTTCTCGAACATCTCACATGAACATCTCCTTGGAGCAGTTGTGAAACCAACGGACCAAGGAGAGCCCGATCAGACCGCGTTGCCTGATCTCCAACACCTCACCATAGACAACGAATTCAATGGGCTCACCGCTACATATAGCTTGATTGCATCGTCTCGCCACAGTTCGGGCCGTCCGCTTGAATCGATGACTCTACGGGGTATCCCCATCGACACGGACGCTGCCCGCGACGATATCCAGAACATCAAACGGATCGTGGCGAAATTCGAACTCGACGAATTCGATCCAGACCGGGATGTGTACGGGGACTCGGACGATAGTGCGAGCGAGACGAGCTCAGAAGGTGACTGGGTATCAGGGGATGACGAAGTAGCAGCAGCGTTCGAGAAGGTACGACGTTCTGGTTTTCTCTTCCGGATGCTTCAACGGTCTAACTTGAAAAAAAAAATAGTATTATGTACCAAGTAATATCTCTGATGAGGACCTGGAAAGTGAGGATGAGGAGTAAATGGGTTTTGCTGAGTTCGGCTTTCCGTACCCGATAGATGGTGCGATCTTGGTTTGCCTTTTCCGAAGCAAGGTCTTCCATGTTAAAACGTTTGAAATACCTTTCATGAGTGCTGGTATCCCCGGCGACTTTCGTGGAATGATTATTGGCGGGCACCGGGGAAGGCCGATCTCGGTTTGCATGATCTGGGTCTTCAATGTTCAAAAGTTGGGGGAAAAAAGTCCTTGGGGTTGGTATTTCCAGCTATTGTCATAGAATAACGGCTTATTCTATTGAGAAACCCCACTCGGAGAAACCCCCCCTTCCAATAGACCCTGTGATTTTAAACCAGCACTGCCGACAGATTATATCATGTAGGATTATTCTCAGCTAATTACATAAATACATGGGCCTCAAAAAGTAAATCATGAGGAGTCCGCCGAGGAATCGGGGCCAGGGCACGTTCGGATATTATGTCCCGCACGACGACAACTCCGGCACCTACGCTTCTTCCTTGGCGGAGGCTAGTCACTTCGCTCCAGAGAGGGTGGCGAATTATGCTGGACAGGGATATGGTGGGTAGGGGCGCGACGTGGCTTCCCCTTCACTCCACCTTCGTGCCCGGAGCGAAGTCGAGCTTCTCTTGGACAACCTTTAGGATTGAGGATGGGCGGATCTCGAACTTAAGGTGGTTGTCGATCTTGATGTTCCACACGCTGCTTAGCTCTAGGACGGGTACGGATTTTCCTGATATTGTTTCCGAACCCCCGCATTGTGAGACCGTGCCGTTGCCCCTCTTGGCTGGTACGACAGTGGAGAAAGCATTACCTACCCCTTTAAATAAATTTTAAATTATATACTATTTTCATGAGATTAACTCTTCCGATAGAGGGGGCACTTCCGATCGAAAGGGTTTCTGGGTGGTTTCTCCGAAAAGGGGGTTTCTCAATAGAATAAACCTAGAATAACGATAAGCGCGTAAATTTAGGACGTGGCTCGGGGGATAAGGCTGGGGACGTGCAATTGCAGCCTACCTATATGGCGTAGAGGTCCATTCGAGATTGGGTTTCATGATTGTAACGGGCATGTACTACGTGACGCGCGATGCGCTCAGTATTGAAGGGCAGGGCTTGCTGCCGGAGAGGTGGTGATGGCTGGTTGAGCTTGA
>WSTY01001113.1:0-12209 GCA_019633465.1 Tulasnella sp. 417
GATGCGTTCACACCCCAAAGCCGCTCGCTCACGAAGTGAATCTTCTAAATGACTTGTCCCACGAGAACGTGGTAAGAGTCCTCGGCTTCGTTGAGGACGTTACAGAGGGAGCCGCTTGGATGGTGTTTGTCTGGGAGAAGAATGGCAATTTGCGGGAGTTCATCCAGTCCGCAGAGTGGGAGCTCCTGGAACGTGTCTCCTTGGTAGGCCCTCACAGCTCGGCGAATTGATTGTTACTGAGGAAGCTACAGATAGGCGACGTCGTGGAGGGACTAAGTTACCTTCATGGAAGGAAACCACCTGTCTGTCACGGGGATCTCAAATCGGTAGGTGACCTGGCCATCTTGTCTCCACCTTGGCCAAGGCTGATGGAATGTAGCTCAACATTCTCGTCAACTCAGTAAATCGAGCGGTGATAACGGACTTTGGTTCTGCTCGCGCTGTGAACCCAGTGACGGGAGAGGTCAAGACAACCCCAAAATTCTACTTAACGGCAACTGGGGCAGGAGGGAAAGAGACATTGACAGCCGACGTCGCCTCATCCGGAGATTTCATCACGATGACGGGTCCTGCTTGGACTGTTCGATGGGCAGCCCCTGAACTACTGGGAGGAGATTCACCGGGTTTACCTAGCGACATTTGGGCGTTAGGCTGGATTTGCTGGGAGGTGCGGCGACGTGGGTTTCAGAGACGTCATGGAGGTGGCTGAACCTAATTGTTACATGCTCTAGGCCGTTACGGGCAACTTTCCATCTGAGCAGGACAACAATGTGCTGGTCATCGTTCGAATTACGAAAAGAGATCTTCCGACCGTTGAAAATGACGCTCAACTCAAGCAAATAATGGCGCTTTGCGGCCTGATGAGGGACTGTTGGAAATGAGATCCAATCAACCGACCTACAGCTGCAAAGTGTCAACAGGTGGTCTCATGGATGGTAAGGCGCGCTTCATCTTCAAGATGATTGGCGTTCAAAAAGATTTCTGTAGGACCGGGCCCGACCCTCACAAAGAGAAGGGAGTAGTTGGTCCGTGACTCGCTCGAGTGGACTTTTATACGCTCTTGGCCACAATCAATTAAATAACAGCATGGTTACTGAAGCCCAGGAATATTTTGAACAAGCACTCAAGGTGGCCGAGTCAGTTGGGGATGAAGGAGACAATGTAGGGCGTTCAACGCAATTGGTTACACAGCCTATATGCAAGACGAATATTCGAAGGCTGAGGAGTCGTACGTCCAAGCTCGCGACATCTGCTCTCGAATCGAAGATCAGATGGGATTTGCCCAAGCGGTTGACGGTTTAGGCGATGTATACCGTATGCAAAGCGAGTATTCCAGAGCCGAGGAATCATACATCCTTGCCCGCGATGTGTATTCTCGAATCGGGGATCTACTCGGCTTTGCACAGTCCGTTGACAGTCTCGGGGATGTGTACCGCATGCGGAACGAGTATTCGAAAGCCGAGAAATCGTACATTCAGGCATGCGATATCTGCTTTAAAATCGGGGATCAGATTGGTCTTGCTCGATCGGTCAAGGGCATGGGGGATTTGTGTCAAATGCGGGACGAGTGGTCCAAAGCCGAAGAATGGTACATTCACGCCCGCGACATCTACGCTGAAATGGGGAGTCAGCTCGGCGTTGCCCAGCTGGTTGACTGCTTGGGAGATGTGTACCGCATACGGAACGACTATTCCAAAGCCGAAGAATCGTACATTCAAGCCTGCGATATCTATTCTCAAGTCGGAGATGATCTTGGCTATGCGCAATCGGTCAAGGGTTTGGGAGACGTGTACCACATGCGGGGCGAACATTCCAAAGCCGAGCAAACATACATCAAAGCTCGAAACATGTACTCTCAATCGGCGATCAGCTTGGTTTTGCCACATCGGTTAAGAGTTTGGGAGACGTGTACCGAATGCGGGACGGGCCTTCCAAAGCTGAAAAAGCGTACATCGAAGCCCGAGATATCAGTTCTCGAGTCGGGAGTAAGGCAGGGGTTGCCCAATCTATTTGCGCCTTGGGAGATGTATATCAAATCACAGCCGAGTATTCCAAAGCCGAAGAATCATACCTGCAAGCCCGTGACATCTACTCTCAAATCGGAGATCAACTCGGCTTTGCCCAATCGGTCAGAGGTCTAGGAGACCTGTATCTCATGCGGTGTGAGTATTCCAAAGCCGGAGAATCGTATATTAAAGCCCGCGACATCAGCTCTCGAATCGGGAATGAGCTCGGCCTCGCCCTGTCGCTCAGAGGGATAGGGAATCTGCACTTAGCAAAGGGAGAACATGAGAATGCCCAAGAGTCATACCTGGAAGCTCAAAAAATATACCACCGGACTGGGAATGCGCGCGGCTTGGCCAACATATCATGGGACCTGGGCTCACTGCATCGCAAACAAGCTCAGTACGAAGCCGCCGAGAGTCTGGTTCGGGAAGCGTCCAGAATCTACGATACATTAGGTCTGGAGCAAAAAGTGGAGATGTGCGATGAATTTCTTGGAGAGATCCGTCCATTGATGTAGCTTAGCCATTATTAAAGTCGTGCATCTATCCTTTCCAGGTCCCTCCGCCGGCCCCGTTTATGTACTTGCGTTTCTCCGCGACAACCCATTCCCAAGCCACGGATCCCATCCGTTCATTGCTCTATATCGTAAACTCTCACCATGGGGGTCTTTCGCGGAGCCGCAATGCTGGTCCCGTTGATCAGAGTCGATAACTCACAGTACTTAAGGAGTTTTGGGTTTTGGTCATCCACGGAGAAAGAATTGAGCTATTCCGCATGAACCTTCTCCATGTTTTTATTCTGTCGCATCCTGAAAGTGCTTGCGTATACGAGAAGTTCGCATCATTGGTTCTCGCGTCGGACCCAGCGTGCGCCCCACCTTCCTAAATAGGTAGGACATAGTCACTTCCCAAATGAGAACCCTCTGTACGTTGTGCCTTAACCGAGTGTGAAAAGATGCGAGGTACATGTTCGAGAACGAGGTTTGTTGTTTGCGTTGTCCACTCCAACCGAAAGGGAAGCAATTGTGCCTGCTGTGCCCCCGGGCCCCGAGTCAGCGGCTAACGGTGCTCAAGCTGCTGCCAACCCCAAATAACCGTTTCCCGCCATCGCATACTAGAATTACAGCTATTCGGCAATGGATGAGAACAGTCAGGAGAAGGAATCGAACCCAACACCGAGTGCCGAAACGGCCGCTATGGAGGCAGTCAAAGATGCCATGAAACGCCTCAGAATCTCCCCGGTAAGCTGTAAAACGGTACGAACCTGTCATCGAGACTCTAGAGCACACATTTTGCTTTCTTGCTTCAGAGAAAAGTGTTGTTAAGTAGAATAAGTGTGTCCGTGTTTGTTCGTTTCCTGTTTAAGTAGCGTGCTTGTTGGTTCGCCTGCTGTTCTTTTTCTCTCAACGACTACGTTGTACTGAGATCGAACACAGGTAAAGTGTATTTCTTATTATAGATAACATATAAACGACTACGTTGTACTGAGATCGAACACAGTCCAACTTCAAAAAGTCCTTTACACTTGGTGCTTGCCGCAAACCAAGAGGCGAGAAACAATGCTGAACGAAGCACGGACTCAATGACCATGTCGTCAGTAGGACGCGAAGTTATGCTTATTTATACTGTTGGCTCCCTATGAGCATCATGGCTCTCTATGGGCACCGGGCTGGTTTGTGATGGTTCTGGTCCAGGTACCTCAACCTGTTCCATTAGTTGAATTCGATATTTCGGTAGTAGATCGGTTTAGTCATCAAAGTGAGACCATCACTTCAGTACGAATATTGACTCAGATGACACTCTGTGTGACTGAGTTGGGGTGCAGATCGAGATCTCAACACAGTAACCGAAGAACTTCTTGTCGTTGTAGTGAACATCAGCGTCGTCTAATTCCAACAAAGCCCCCTCAAGGCCGTGTGGCTCTGCAGATGAGTGCAATGCATTCTGAGAATGAGAGATGAAGGTGTGAGTGCCATGAGTAGAGGTGATGTTTATGCATGCTTCCTCAACGAGGCGTGTTGCTTGCACCGCCCAACCACGAGGAAGGAGATGGGTGGTTATCGTACGTCTGCTCCTCATCCAACTACCACCGTACTCAATCAGTCCACCCCCACCCTAAAAAAGCTGTTTCTTACTATCCCAAATCGTTATCAGAGTAATTCTGTGATGACCCAGAAAATCAGCGAGAAGGGACCAGCAAGTCCATCGAAAGGAGCCCAAAACCCCGTTCTCGACGACGTTGGAGAGGAAATGAAACGCCTGAGAATCCACCCGGTACGCAGCTAGACGGCACGGATTATAAAGAGCTAACCGCCTCTTCGTTTCAGAGGAATGTCCTTGGGTCTTTGTCTCACCTGAGAATTGACAGGGCAAGAATCAAGATGATTGGGGGTCGAGATGCTAGGGCAGGCGGGACGGCAGATGTCGAGGCGGCAATACTCGCTCCAACACAGTGCCCAAGCTCCTCACAGTCCGATAACAACGAGTATGTGGCTCTCAAGAAGCTGCGATTTGATGAAGACATCGACGATGATCAAACTCTCGCAGTAAGCCTTCTGTCGTTCTTTTGAAGGTCGGGAAGTCTGATTCCTTACATACAAAATTTATTGGAAGCCCTTCGCTCACGAAGCCAGCCTTCTGAACCAGTTATCCCACAAGAACGTGGTAAAAATTGTTGGTTTCGTGGAAGATATCGGGCAGAGGGTGGCTTGGATGGTGTTTGCTTGGGAGAAGAATGGCAACCTGAGGGAGTTTGTCCAATCCGCCAAGTGGGAGCTTCCGGAACGTGTCTCCTTGGTACCTACAGCCTTCACGTCCCAATCGATACTCTTTACTTACAAAGTTGCAGATAGACGATGTTGCCAAGGGACTCGCTTACCTTCATGGAAGGGACCCACCTATCTGTCACGGTGACCTCAAATCAGTAGGTCTAACAGACATCCTCTGGACCTGAGGAGAGACTTACACGAATGCAGCTCAACATCCTCGTCAGCTCCGAGAACCTAGCGGTGATTACCGACTTCGGCTCTGCCCGTGCTATCAATCCAGCGCCAAAGGCTACATCTAGTGAGATCCCCCTGGCAACAGTAACTACAACACCACATCAACGTGAAATAGAATCGCCCAATGCGGAGGTACTAACAGCCGAGATTGCTCCATCTAGGGAGTTTATAACCATGACAGGTCCGGCGTGGACTGTTCGGTGGGCATCCCCTGAACTGCTGAAAGGATGTATGCCTGGATTGGCCAGTGACATTTGGGCTCTGGGATGGATCTGCTGGGAGGTGGGTCAACGAGGGCTGCGTGGAGGGTAGATGCCGCTAACCTTGTTCGTCAACCGCGCTAGGCCGTAACGGGTAACTTTCCATTCGAACAGGAGACCAATGTGCTTGCAATCGTTCGCATAACAAAAGGGGATCTTCCGATAATTGAAAATGACAACCAATTTAAGCAAATTCAAGCGCTCTGCAGTCTGATGAGGGATTGTTGGAAATTGAGTTCAAGCGACCGACCGACAGCTGTAAGATGCCAACAAGCACTGTCATGGATGGTATCGTACATTTCCCTAGTCGTTAACCCTCATTTACTAAGTGGTTTCCTAGGATCGAACCGTGCCCTCAGGCAAGGGAGATTCAGGGAACGGCATGTCTGCGACACGCTCCGCCAAGCTTTTGCTCGCCCTTGGCCAGATTAAACTACGAAACGACATGTTTGCTGAAGCTCGGGAGTATTTCGAGCAATCCCTCAAGATTGCCGGCGCCGTTGGAGATGACGGGGGCAGGGGCAGGGCCTTAAGAGCCCTTGGGGGAGTGTACATCATGTGGAACGAATATCCTAAAGCCGAGCAAGCGTTCATTCAAGCCCGCGACATCTACTCCCAAATTGGGGATCGGCTCGGTTGGGCTAACTCGGTTAGCAGTTTGGGAGACGTTTACAGCGCGCGAGACGAGTACTCGAAAGCCGAGGAATCATACATTGAAGCCCGTAACACGTACAGTCAAATCGGGTATCGGCTGGGCGTTGCCCAATTGTTGGAGAGTTTAGGAGACGTGTACCGCATGCGCGACGAATATTTAAAAGCTGAGGAATCGTACATTCAAGCCCGCGACATCTACTTTCAAATCGGGCATCGGCTCGGTTTTGCGCAATCAATCAAGGCTTTGGGAGAGGTATATCGGATGCAGGACGACGGTTCTAAAGCCGAGGAATCGTACAAACAGGCGCGCGACACCTACTCTCAAATCGGGTCTCGGCTTGGCTTCGCGCAATCGGTTAGGGGGCTGGGAGATGTGTATCACATGCAGAGCATGAATTCTAAAGCCGAGGAGTGTTACGTTCAAGCAAGAGACATATTTGCTCAAATTGGGTATCGCCTAGGCGTTGCCCAATCGGTCAGAAGCTTGGGAGCCGTGTACCATACGCAGGACGAGAATCTCAAGGCTGAGGAGTCATATCTCCAGGCACGAGACATTTATTTGCAGATCGGGGATAACCTTGGTGTTGCCCAATCGGTTGACAGCTTGGGAGACGTGTACCGCATGCGGGATGAGCTTTACAAGGCCGAGGCATCATACATTCAAGCCCGGGACATCTACTCTCTCATTGGGGATCAACAAGGATTTGCCCATTCAGTCAACAGTTTGGGACTCGTGTACCGCTTGCAAAAGGATTATTCCAAAGCTGAGCAATCGCATATTCAAGCTCGTGACATCTACTCTCAAATCGGGGATCGGCTCAGCTTTGCTCAATCAATCAGGAGTTTAGGAGACGTGTATTGCATGCGGAACGAGGCTTCAAAAGCCGAAGAATCCTACACTCTAGCCCGCGACGCGTTCTCTCAAGTCGGGCATCGACTCGGCCTTGCCGAATCGGTTTGCCGTTTGGGAGAGGTGTACCGCATGCGGGACCAGTATTACCAGGCAGAGGAGTCTTACACGCAGGCCCGCGACATTTTCTCTCAAATCGGGCATCGGCTCGGCCTCGCCCAGGCCTTAGAGGGCATAGGACGCGTTCATTCAGCTCGAGGAGAGTACGCCAAGGCTCAGGAGTCATACTCCGAAGCTCAGCAAATCTATCATCAGCTCAGACAAACACGCTCTATGGCCAGGATATCATGGTGTCTGGCATGGCTGTTTCGTGAACAGGCTCAGTACGGTGCCGCGGAGCGTGTTGCTCGGGCGGTGTCTACGATATACAGTAAACTGGGTCTGGACGAAGAGGTGGAGAAGTGCAATGCATTTCTGGAGGATATTAGTTCACTTATAGCGAGGGATCAGCAAAGAGGCTCAATTCACAGCATATCGGTCCTTGCCTGGAGCCTCCCTATCGCTATACTCTGGCTATACGGAAGCCTGTCAGGACAGGAGATATTCCCCCTGCCCCTTTGATCAATCCTTCGTTTTATCCTCTCCTAAATATCTTCTATCATTTTCTCGATCTATACATACACATTTCACAGAAATACTTTGGATTACAATAGTTTGTATTGCGCACGTGGAAGCTTACATATCAATGGCCCCGTCAGAACACCAGGTCTGAACTCCTTCCGTAGCCTTTTCATTCCTTTTATTGGGCTGGAATCTCTTTTAAATGCATGTCCTGGACAGGTTGGTTAATGTCCGGTTGCTGGGGGGGTCTGGTTATTGTAAGGAGTATGATGACGTATCCTCGCTTACATAATGCGTTTGTCCCACTGGGGACAAACTCCTTTCGTATTTGTTGTTTTTCTTTCAACGAACCTTCACTCACTACGAACTCATAACCCTACGCTTGTACTACATCATTAAAGAATCGACTAAGATCTTGACTGTGATTGTAGTACTCGCATCCGCTAGTACGAGCACGACGTGAGACGGTACGTCTTACATTTTTTTTCACTTTCTAAGAACTACTCGACCCGTCGCCGCCGCCGCACGCGACCGACGACGACAAAGTCTATCAAAACTAACCGTGCAGACGCGCTCAAGCAGCCGTGCACGCACCTCTACTACTGACCGAATCCTTAGTCGTAGACTAGGTCGGCAACCACATCCAAACGACGCGTCGCCACAATCGGGCACGCACACCACTTGGCCAACAGTAGTCAAGAAACGACCGCAAGCCGAGGAGAGACGTCACAAGATTACCTCAGCATTGACGGTATCAGAACCTCTCGACAGATCCTTCAACTGTCGATATCAACCCCGACTGAGATTTGAGTACCGACTGGGACCAAAACACGCCAAAAGATTAGGATTAAGCACTGCCAAACCACCTCCGACTGTAAAACCTCGACAGTAAACTCTCGACTGTAACTAGTGAAGAATAGAATAACGATGTCTAATCACGAGAGAGAAGGTTCACCGGCTACAGGCCGCCGACAGAGTGCAAGCCCTGCATCAATCATCGACGAGTACTCCGCACGCGTAGAGGAAGTCCACCCGCCCCCGCCCACCAACCGGGACATGGGGAAAACTAGAGTCAATGCACCTGAACGCCCATCGCATAGAGTGGCCACAGGCACGGCGATAACGGTAGAAGAAGCGAGTGTGGAGGAACTGCTTGAACAACTAAGAATGAAAGGATACCGGGTACCGAACTCGAGACCCACTTACGAACCAGAAAGACCCTTACTGGGAAATCGGTCGGTCGCCGGGGAGGACTACCCAATCGGACACCCATACGTTACAAGGAGGCAACCGAAGACGAAGGAGTTGTCAGATGATGAAGAGGAGACCATGAACACGGCCCGACACCGACGCCCTAAGGTGGAAACGTTTGACGATGAGACGGAAGAACCGGTAGCACACCAATACCGACTCCCCAAAGTGGAAGAGTTCGACGATGAAACCGAGGAACCGACAGCAGCCAGGTACAGGACACACGCGCCAGGCGTGATGCCGCATTGGCAGGTGGGGCCTCGATTCCAAACCGTAAACCAGGACTCGTATGAGATGGGGTACCGTAACGAGAGACGAAGCTCGAGCCCCTTCAGGCAGGATTACAACGAGCATGCAGTCCGTCGAATACCAACGTACACCATGCACGAAGCGCGCAACGCGCGGTACGTCTCTCGCGCGAACATTGACAGAGGCCAAAGAGTGTCACCGTTCACTGTGAGACAGCGGAACGACCGCGACGGGTATAACGAAAGAGGCGAGGCCACTGACCGATTCGCTGGAATGGGCTTCAGGCCGAGCGAGGTCCCACACAGCCAAGAAGAGATGGAAGATGACCACGATAGTAACCCGACGCATCGACCCACACAGGGAATGAAATTAGTAACAGAAAAGTGGTCGGGGAAAGGAAGGGACTGCAACCCGAACGCTATAGCCCGACTTGAGAATGACGTCAAACTACACTGTGCAATAGGAAGCTGGGACTGCCCATGGAACTCGAATAGAGCCGCACTACGGTTGGTTACACTACTGAAAGACGACGCGGCAAGGTATTATCAGGACCACATACTTCCCCGAGCATTAGGAGAACGGTCATTCACTCTACCAATGGCAATGCAAATGATACGACAAAGGTTCATAGACAGAGAGTCGTTCCGAAAGGCGGAAGAACGATTCTACGCATTGTACCAATCTAGTGATTTAAACGAGAAGAACAGACCCAGTGTACACCAACTGGCAACAAAACTACAGGAGTACGCATCCATGATGACGGAGATGACTGATGCGGAACTGAAGAAACAATTCTTCAAAGCACTAGACATTGATTACCAGGACCGAGTGCGTGATGTACTAGGTGGCGAGCCAATTGGAATGACCTTTAGTGAACTTGTACCATACGCCTTGGACGCCGAAGAGCACGTAAACGCAAACCGACGAGCACGGATGAGAGCCGAGGTTGAAAAACAGCGCCGAAATACGCGCAGCGATAAGAGTGAGAATTGGCGTCGCCAAAGAGAACCTGAAAAGCAGACCCCGAACCCGACGCAAAAACGGTTCCCAAAGGGAAGCAGGGAACCGACAAAGGACAAGAGTGTCCCGGTAGTCGCAGCGTTTGAGCAAGAGCCGAATGAAAGGGGAACTAAGGACGATCGAACCACTACGAACCGAATAGGAGAGAAGGCCCCGGAAAAGAACTCCGAAAGACCTGAATGGAAAACTCCACCAAGGAAGATAAGGGACCCGAAAGGGACGGGGGAGAAAAGACCAAATCCTAGAAAACGGAACCCAATAAACATTAGTGCTGTCGCATACCAACGCCACGATGAAAGTGAACAATCAGAGGGTGAGCAGAGTGAACCGGAAGGAGCGCGTTACGAGCACTCCTCTCAAGAAGAAGACAGCCGAGACACAGGGTACAACGGAGGTGACGAAACCCCCGACGATGAAGACATTGAGAACACCTATTTCACATTTCACCGGAGGACCGCAGCGACAGTCTCATATGAGGGCACTGTAATCAGAGACACAAATGTAGAAATATCACACCTTGACGAGACGAAGACGATAAACTGTACCCAGATGGAGCCAACAGCGGCAGTAGTACAGACAAACAAGAAGATAGGAGAAAAAGTCGCACCAGATAACGCAGCGATAAGAGTCCAACCAAACGGATCAACCCGACAACCGAGGGTGCATGACTGCTTGACAGTTAGCGTATTAATTGGTGGAGCAAAGGCATGTATGATGATCGACTCCGGGGCAGGGATCGACCTTCTCGCCGAGAAATTCATTACAGCCCACAACTTACCCTACACAAATTATGCTGTTCCTGTGAAACTGGGCTTGGCAACCACGGGATCGTCTGGTAAACTTAACAGGTGGACGAGACTGACAATACAGGTGCAGGGGAAAACTGAGAAGAGAGCCTTTGACATTGCAAACATAGCGCAATGGGATGGGCTGCTGGGAGCACCGTTTTTGTACGACTATGCGGTATTCATTGGACTGAACCCACCAACTATAATGTTTGGGAAACCACCAAAAGGGCTGACAGCAATCGAGACCCAGGTGGAATCAGAAACGACACAAGATGCACCGACCCAAGAACCAAAAGTACAACGAATAACAAAGCACCAGGAGGTAACAGAGGAGTGGTTGGATGAACTAGCGACCACAGCAGACATAAATGAGGCCAGAGAAGAAATACTGACGATAGCTAAGAAATACTCTAAAGAAAGACCTCCGGTTGGAGGGGCTGAAAGACCGAGATGGATGCAACATGAGATAAAACCAGTCCGACAACGAACCGAGAAACTACAATGTTACCCAATCCCAGAAAAGGCCATGAAATCATTTGTAAAGAAGATAAAACATTGGCAAGAAGAAGGTGTGATAATTCGCCCAAAAGAACAAGTCTACCACGCTGACCCATGCTTTGTAAAAATCAAACCTGGCAGGTTCGACGTAGATGGGGACCCCGAGATCCGACTACTATTTGACCTACGAGCAAGGAATGCATCAGTAGACAAAGTACTTAGCCCATTACCAAATACAGAACATATTGTACGACAACTGGCTCGAGCACCATTCTGCACATGCATAGACCTGTCAAACGCATATGAGCAGATACGATTAACCACAGAGAGCATACCACACACCACGTTCATAACACCGCTAGGGATGTTCCAGACCACGATAATGCAACAAGGGGATAATAACGCACCAGCTACAATGCAGAATGTCATCTGGAGACTATTTGAGAAGGAACAAGGCGATTCACTGCTGTCATACCTTGATGACCTATGGAGCACAGCACAAGGGAAACCAACAAGACGTCTCCTACGAAAGCATGTTGAAGATGTTAGAAATATCTACGAAAAGCTGGACAAGGCAAAACTATACTCAAACTGGAAAAAGACAGTGATACTGCCGGACGAAAAGGTAGTACTAGGAAGAATAATAGGTCGCGATGGGTCGGTATCTATGGCAGACGACAAGAGAAGAGCCATTGCCGAATGGCCCACACCAAAGGACTCCAAAGCGGTTTCGAGATTCCTAGGAACAATAAACTGGCTAGCTGGGTAATTCTATTTGGAAACCCCCCTTCTGAGAAACCCCCCGAGAAACCCCTTCCGATCGGATGGTCTCGCTTTGTCAGCACTTTCCGATCGGGCGAGGTTCCACCGTCGGCGTGTCTCAGAAGGGAGGGCGTCGCCACCTTGCGTGGATGTGACCTCGCCGTTGGCGTCAGGGTCCATCGCAAACGTGACCGACGCGTAGAATGCAGGTGTCGATGGTAACAGCAGCAGCAAGGCAAAGGATAAAC